>JAFBJT010111269.1:45413-57209 GCA_016785325.1 Chascanopsetta lugubris | reverse complement strand
CCCCCCCCCCGTCCTAAAACACATCAAGGCCCAACCTTGCCTTTAAAGGTGCAGTGTGTAGGATTTCGTCCCCGCTAAAAAAATATTACGAGGGTTGGATGCAACATGCAACTTCACATGAGATGTCACCAAATCCTACACATTTTATTTTTAGAGGTGAAAAAAAAAGAAAAAAAAAAAGATTGATGACGTACTGCACCTTTAACGACTTCTACGTTACATCCAGGACCTGGTGAAAGTTCACAAGAGCCTGATGGTGGACGTGCAGGACTCCATCCTCAACAAAAACGCCTTAAACCTCTATCAGATCTTCATCAGCTACAAAGAGAGGTATTCACCATCATCATCATCATCATCATCATCATCATCCGTCAGCCATTCATATTTATCCTGAGGTTTCAGGCCGAGGTATCAAAGAGCATCTTTGATGCAGCTGCTTCCCCTCATGTCAACGTGTCGGAGTGCGAGTGAACATCATGTTTGAACTGTTGTCACGGCATCGCTTTCTCTCTCTCTTTCTTCTGATTCGCAGACTGTTGATTTATGGGATGTACTGCAGTCGGGTGGAGATCGCCATCGCGGTTTTAGACCTCATTTGTAAAGAGAAGGAGGACGTTCGACTGAAGCTGGAGGTTAGAGGCCGCCACACAGTGTGCACATCTGGTTTTACAGTGCCCTCTACTGTTGATATTGTGTACTACATTCACAGCGTGCATTTCTTGTTGCAAATATACATGAGAAAGTTAAAGAAATATACAGTGGTGTATTGGTGAGATAACGATTACTGATTGTATACATTATATTACTGTTATATAAATATTACATACTATCTTTATGCAGAGTTGCAGAGTTTTATATTTTGCACTGACATTTTTAATTTGCATAGTTTCTATATTTCTGTCTGTTTTATGCATATGTTTGAATTTTTTATATACTATATATAATTGTTTGAATTGTTGCAGCTTTCTTTTGCACTGAACGGGTTTACATTCAACTTGGTTAGACTCTTGAATAATGACAATAATAATAATAATAATAATAATAATAATAATAATAATAATAATAATAATAATAATAATAATCATAATAATACTAATAATAATAATGAAAAGTTAGATTATGAAAAAATGACATTTAAGGATTTAACTGTAGTAACTGTGCTGGAGTATGTATACATTAATTTGCATGTTGTTGAGAGGTTAGAAGCAAAGTTGTGGTTGGACATTAAAGTTGGAATAACTGCCAGTCAGGTGATGTTGTTTTGTTGTTATAACGTGAGTGCGTTGTTGTGTTGTTTGTTTTGCAGGAATGCTCCAAAAGGGCCAACAACGGGAAGTTCACGCTGAGGGACCTGCTGGTTGTTCCGATGCAGAGAGTCTTAAAGTACCATCTGCTGCTTCAGGTACAGAGATTCCATTTAAAATATACAGGTGAAATCATTATTCAGTTTGAAATTGTACTTTTAACTTTGAGGTCAAATTCAACATCTTAGTCTCACACATTTTAGTTATAGCTTCAAACTTGTCGGGATATTACGTAGATTTTCAATTTGATCACTTTTTCTTTTGCTGAAATGAGTGTCGTCTTGGTGAGTGTCCACTTGGTGGCGCCATTCCCCGTCTAATTGCCTCTCTTCACTCCATTGATTCACACTATTTAAAAAACACTGCTGACAAACCCTGCATTTAGTCAGATTGTCTGGTGACAATTCAGTTTAGAGGAATTTAAGATAATCCAATTTAATTTAAGATAATCTGATGAATAATCTGATGAATAATCTCTCGAGGTAATACTTGTATTGAACACTGAGATCCAAGCTGGTCACTGTGTGTGTGTGACAGTGTTCCCTGGTTTGTATGAACCAGAGGTCAGAGTGTGGACGGCAGAACCTATGAGAACCTATGTAAAAAAAAATGGCGGCCCCAATAGAGAGGACCCGCTCCTGATGTAAATATACATTAAAGGGTTCAATTTGGGTTAATGTGAAAAAAAAGTATCACACCAAGGCGATTATACATTCGTCAAAACCTCAGCATAGAATTTTTTATGCACAGATAAAAGTGACACTGCACCTTTAATGACTAAGTGGGAAATAATGAAGTGTGTTAAAGTATCATTTTGTTCGGAATTACCAGAGTAATAGTCTTCAGTCTTTGCCTGAAAATCAGTTTTCATGCTTTCAAAGCAGAATAAAAAAAAAAAGAAAAATACTTCTGAATACAAAGGAGCCTGTTGTTCTGAAAACAACGCGTCTCTGACACTGTTTACTTTAAAATAATCTTCTTTATCAAATAACAAACCTCGAGCTGCTGGTGCTGAATGTGTGAATGTGTGTGTGCGCTCCATGATTCCCTCTGTCTGTCGTCCTCCAAACAGGAGTTAGTCAAACACACCAACGACGCGGCCGACAAGGGCAACCTGAAGATGGCTCTGGATGCCATGAAGGTAAAGTGCGGTGCTTCCTGGTAAACGCTGTGTAATCGCTGTGATTCCAGCCTGATAGCAGCAGCAGCAGCAGCAGCAGCAGCAGCAGCAGCAGCAGCAGCAGCAACAACAAGCAGCTGCCTGATGCAGCAGATAATTCCTAAGTGTGTGCTGCGGATATCTACTTCCATTAAACGGAGGAGGAGCAAAAAAAAAACAAAAAAAACAAAAACAAAAAAAATCATGCATCATTCATGTGGCTTTGTTGTGCACCGACCGGCGTGAATTGATAAGAACTTTACATTTACGTCACATACGTGAGAGTGTGAGTGAATGAGTGCTCGGAGCAGGTCGCAAAACTAAACAAAAATAAAAACAATAAACGATGCGGCAAATATACAACGTCTTGACAATCTGAACGCTCGACAGTTTGAATGGGGACCTGCGCTTCACTGCCAGAGGCTCGCAAATAATGCACCGAATGTTTTACTTGTTTTAAAGCAGAATACTTTCCTTATATCTCTGAAGTGTGTGTGTGTGTGTGTGTGTGTGTGTGTGTGTCTGTGTTCAATTTAATTATAATGTTTTTGCACAGAAGTGTTTCAACAGGGTTTTGTTGGAGTCTGTTTGTAAAAAGGCCTTTTGTGTGTGTGTGTGTGTGTGTGTGTGTGTGTGTGTGTGCGTGTGTGTGTGTGTGTGTGTGCGCTGCCCAGGACCTGGCTCAGTATGTCAACGAGATGAAGAGGGATAACGAGACTCTCAGGGAGATCGACCAGTACCAGCGGTCCATCGAAAATCTGGTAAAGGGAAAAAAAACCAAACCTATTGTTTGTCCATCAGAGGGCGCTGATGTGCCGGTGGGAGCTGAGTTCTCTCAGAGGATGTACAGGTGGTAGAGGATGTCATTAGAGCCCAGAGAGTCAAAGGGGATGCAAACGTTCCAACGTGGAAAAAAATGCCATCCCATAATTTATTTCATTGACGACCTCATCGCACCCATGTAAATGTCAAAACAACGAGGTGAACCAGAACTGATCGACTAAATCCTCATTACCGGTGGGAGCTGAGTTCTCTCAGAGGATGTACAGGTGGTAGAGGATGTCATTAGAGCCCAGAGAGTCAAAGGGGATGCAAACGTTCCAACGTGGAAAAAAATGCCATCCCATAATTTATTTCATTGACGACCTCATCCTCACCCATGTAAATGTCAAAACAACGAGGTGAACCAGAACTGATCGACTAAATCCTCATTATTTATATTGGACTGCATTTGGGGCGGGTGGAGCTTAGTGGTAGAGCACGCGCTTTAAATGCGTGAGGTCATGGGTTCAACTCCCGGCGTATAGAACTATCATAGGTTCTCCTGCCTGCTCCAAAGGGAAAGCTGAGGTGACGGATACAACATGCGACTTCACCAATAGATGTCGCCACATCTCACTCACTGCACCTTTAAAGTGATTTGTTGATGAACTTCCTTAATGAAGGGAAAATCATTTGGGAATCAACTTTCAAACAGTTAGACAGAAGGTTTTTGGTTTTTTTTTGGTCACATATTAAACCGCCATGTGAAGCGAACCTTTCCACATCATGGCCGTTTATTACTCCCGACTAACAGTCGGCGCTTTCATCAACAACACAAACAGATCTGCGGCTTGATAGACTCATCGCTGCCGTAGTTCAAAATAAGAGAGGAGAAGAGAGCGAGCGGAGATCAGGTGCTGGTGAAGCAGAAAGTGATTTAATAGAGAAAGCAGCAGCAGCAGCAGCAGCAGCAGCAGCAGCAGCAGCAGAGGCATCATGGGTGAGGGAGCAGTGAGGGCTTGTCAGAGAGCAAAGATCCCCCCCCTCGTCTTGATTGAATGCGATCGGTGACTTAAGTGAATGTCAGCGGTGATAACAAGAGGTGGCGTCAACGCCGTCACCTGCTGCGTTGACGGGCAACAGGCGGCTGCTGGGGAGGTCTCGGCGTTTGGGTTCACTTTCGGCTCAGAGACTTGAGCCAACAAATGCAAAGGTGTGGAGTGGAAGACCCTCGGGGAAGTTCCCCCCGGGAAGTGTGACTTTGCGGCGTTTTGATTTGGCTTTTTCAGAACCAGCCTCTGATCACGTTCGGTCGACCCAGAGGAGACGGGGAGGTGCGGATGATCTCCAGTGTGGACAAGAGGAAACAAGACAGGTGCTTCCCGTCGGAGACGTCACAGAATTGTGGCGGGAAAATGAAAATAACGCTGGTAACGATAACGAGGGCGAGGGCGATAACGACGCGGCTTCCTTTTGCGCAGGCACATCTTTTTGTTCGACGTGGCCGTCATCGTCTGCAAGAGGCGCGGAGACAACTACGAGATGAAGGACGTGCTCGACCTCAACTACTTCAAGGTCACCGACAGCCCCACCGCCGACAGGGAGGGCAAAAAGGTCAGTTGCCCCTGTGGGATGCTGCTCGATACGGACGCCATCTTGCAATTTTTTTGAACCTCATCAGGAGCCACAGCAGCTTCGTGAAGAGGAGATGTGGTACCTTGGTGTTAAGTGGTTTTTGTCATTCATGAGGTTTCATAGCATTTTAAAGGTGCAGTGTGCAGGATTTAGTGACAAGGTTGCTTTGACATATAGGTAAACCATCTAGTTGCCTTATATATCAGTGAGACTGGATAAGGTGTTTTTCTTGTCTTGGCTAAACATGGTGGTGCAACAAGGCCGCCTCCATAGATTGGAGCCCCCCCCCCCATGTAGAGGACTCAATATTGGGTAATGAAAACGACATGCAGGTGATTTAATACCAATAAAAACATCAGCATGTTTAGTTTATATTCCATTTGAACCTCTTTAGCATAAATTAGCGTATTATTGTTTTTGGGTTTTTTTTTTGTTTTGTTTATGGATATGAGACATTCTGTGGCCAGCCACCGGGGGCAGCACTCAAGACTATTCTGCTTTCCTTTCCAGGAGCTGTCACCCCTCTTTAGTTTCTGTGAAATCACTGTTGAATTATGCTCAAACAAACACTGACAGACTAAGAATGATATCGACATCCCTTTCTTTGCTGAGGCAGTCAAACCTGCGACGCTCTGTTTTGACCCCGCGCTCCGTTGACACAGTTTTGTCGTTTGTTTTTCTTCGCTGATGTTGCTGCGTGTTTACGGGCTCGATGCGTCGCGGTCTCGGCCGGCGTGAGTCGCTTCTCGCGGTCGTCTCCTCACGCGCTTTTCCAAATGAACGAGATCGCGCGGGACATGTAACGACAGGCGAGCGGTGCGATTTCACCCAACATGTTCAGATATGTCATCGCACTTCATTTTCATCTCGTGCGCCAGCGCTGTCATCAGCCATGTGCCGCACAAAAGGGCACAGACGCATGTGGAGGAGCTCATTCGCAGCCAGACAAGAAGAGAAAGAGACGAGCAAAACAGACGCACACAGACGTACAAATACTGTGTGTACCTTTATCCACCTCGCTGCACACACACACACACACACACACACTCACACACACACACACACACACCGCAGGACAGAGATGCTAATATCAGGTGATGAATGTGCGCAGTCCTCCAAGGCTGCTTATAGCGATATATCATTTTCTGCTAAATGAAACTTCAGTGCGTGTGGATGCGCTGCCACTGAGCAGCCGCACAGTCATCAATGATTGAACACGTCAGCGGGGCTCTAAAACACTCAGGGGCTGCGCAGGGTTCGGCCATCCCTGCCCATGGGCAAGGCATTTCACCTGTAAGTGCTGCAGTGGCGCTGGGCCTCAGTGGTCAGAGGTGGAAAAGCGCCGCCAACCCGAATGGGTCCGAGCGGAGAAAACGAGTGCGTTTGTGCGCTTTTCTTTGACTCCCTGATTTGTGTTTAATGGACGTTCATGCCCGTAGGAAATCTGACAGCAGCAGTCGAGGTCTTTGGCGGCTGGTTTTTGCCTCGAAGCGCATCGCTAATGTTCCTGAATGTACAACTTCTGAGCTCTCTTTGGAACTCGGGGTCCTGCGAGGCAGCTTAGCTTAGACTCTGCCTCGCTGTCATCGCAACTTAAAGTCCTCTGGTTAAACCACCGCAGCTTTCCTGACGTCGGCAAAAATGGCACGAGCCAAAACAGCGTCTGGCTGCTGCGAGAGCCCGGCGGCGGCGGCGCCGGCGCCGGTGCCACAGCGCAGGCGGTAAACAGGGAAACGCCTTTAAATAGTCGTACATCCGGCAAAGTGTGTCGGAGGGAATCGTCACTTCCAATGTCTTCGCTGACTGACATTAAAGGCCCGTTTGACCTTATTGACATTATCATATCATTTCTAATGATAAAATAGGTTTGTCCGTTTTTTGCTGACATTTATATGAAATGTCGACTATGCTAAAATCGAATTTACTACAATTGCGTGAAACGTTCTTTGTAAAAAATTGCTTATTATCATCAGCATAAAGGAAAACAACATTTTTGTTTTTGATCTTATTCATGAATCAGGAGGAGATTGTTTACTAGCTAACGTTGCTGAATATCATCATTTGTAAGTTAAGGTGAAAACTGAGGCTTCATGTCATCAACATATACGTTTGTACTCATTCATTTCAGGGCATAAAATGACTTTGCTGATGAACTGCTGATTCACGTTGACATTACGAAATCATCAGCGCAACAGAAATAAGATCAATCGATAGCTTAGAAGGAACGATCATTAGCTATCATCGGTAAGTATCATTAGCATAAAAGTCGACATTTTGCGCCTTGCTCGTAGAGTTAGATGGAAAGGTCGTTCACGTCTGCATGCTAAAAACAAAACCAGCGCTTCATTAGCTTAACGCTAATCCTGGAAACAGTGACGTGTAGCTCCCAAAGCTAATTAGCGCTTTCAGGAAAGCTAAGGCGTAAAGCTGTGGGCCCTTTGCAGACGTTTCCTGACGTGTGGTCGTCGCTGGGCGGTTGCCTGGCAACCCTGCCCTCGTGTTAAGCCACGCTGAGCAGCTATAGCTTTAAATGCGCCTGCAGGCATGCGAGTGTTATCGATCCAGTGAGGAACTGTGTGCCTGGAAATGTTGGAATGCTTCTTTCGCTGTGGCTGCATTATGGGAGCCAGAGGCAGATTTTCCATCACAGTGGACATATTCAACCATTTGGACTCCATAATGTCTGACTTCTGACATTTCCTTGCCAGCCCAGTCACCTTTACTTGAAAATCTTTGACGCACAAGGGCTTTTGGGCATATTTTATTTTCTTTGCAGTTTTTTTTCTTTTCTTTTTTTTTTGTTTCTTAACCCGACACAAATAGCATTTCTCCCGGCAGCACCTATTTACGTTGCCGGCGGTTACAGAGGATCATGTGCTGTTTACAGCAAAGCCCACGAATACAAAACAACAATCCCCGGTAGGGTTCCGCCGATTCACGACATTAAAAATAAAATGAAAAAATAATGCAAATGCAGATGCAAGGACTTGTAAGTCAGCGCTGCGCTAACTGTGCTTTGCGACTGACCCGCCGCGCCACAAAGCCGTCATTGAAAGTGTACGTTCCACGCGACCATCATTACCGTATAAATATAGAAATGGTATTTATGAATATGCAAATGAAGCGGCACTTGCATGGAAGGAAAAACACACACACACACACACACACACACACACAAAAACAAAAAAACATTTGGTTTGATTGCTGTCCTCTCCTTGACCTCCACAGTGGTGCTACGGGTTCTACGTGACGCACCAGCAGGGCTACACGGGCTTCGAACTCTTTTTTAAGAGCAGAGAGCTGAAGAAGAAGTGGCTGGACCAGTTTGAAATGGCCATGTAAGCGCAGAGACTCCACACAACAACACACAGTCCGAGCCCTCTGTGATCAACACAGACGGCCCAGTGTGTGTATCACAGGCAAAGGAAAACACACTGTTGTGTACTCGTGTGTGTGTGTGTGTGTTTGTGTGTGTGTGTGTGTGTGTGTCTTTGTTGAGTATGCGTTGTGTTTATTTGCCTTTGTTTGCGTCCGTGTTATTCCAAGGCCAAGAGATGTGTTGACTCTCTCATGTGCGCTGTTTGATCAGGTCTAAGCTGTAATCAAGCGCACACTGCTGACGACAGTACGATAACACACACACACACACACACATGCAAACACACACACACACACACACACACACACACCAACACATGCACGTTAAACATAAACCGCTCCAAAGAGCCACAAACTACAAAGAAGTCATTCTGCCTCCTCGGCACTTCAAATCAGTGCTTTTCGGAGGTAAGTCGTTTGTATTGTTTTGTAACAGTGGGAGGTTTGTGCCAGCACATATCCTCATATCCGTCTCTGCTGTGTTGATCTTGGGGGATACAGCCTTGTTTTGACAATACACTCTGAAAGACTGAGAGACGCTTTTGTGTTTGGAGAGGATACGTATGAAACAATATCCCTGCTTTGCACGGCGACTTGTCTGCGGCGGCCTCCCTGAATTCAATTTCTCCTCTAATAGAGCTCCGGATTATTCTTTTGCACATGCGACACAATGTGAGGGAAATCATATTGTTGCATGACGACGGACGACGTCTCTCTCACCGTCCGATAAATGGAGCTGTCAGGTACACAAAGGCCACCATCTCACGCGCTGGGAGGCAGAATCGTAAAATGGAGAATGGTGGCGACGCCCAATGACAAACAACGCGCGCCAATCATGAAACAGACTGAGCTGTCAATCAAGATGTTTTTTCCAACCTGATGATTGTAGTATCAAATATTTGCTTAGAACCAGTGTTCATGGAAGGAAACTATCTTTCGGAAGATGTACTACCAAAGTCAGCCACCAGGGGGTGACCAACATTTTTTCAACTTCTTTTCGGAGCTGCCGTTTCAAACTCTTATCTTCCCCAGACGGTTGTAGTTCTTACCAAGAAATACTACAATGGAAAAAGCTATGCAGGTACATGCTAAATACATTAGCCACATAGCTAACTTAATTTCATTGGTGGCGCATGGAGGACGTGGGATCTACATGGCAACTGGCCATTCGTTGGCACTTGTAATCCCTGTATCTTAAGCAATGAACAGTTTTTTATTTTTATTTTAATGTATAAAAAAAACACCCGCCTGCTTCCACCAGTAGGCCCTCAACACTTTCTCAGAACCTCCGGTGTTATTCCCCCAAAATTAAAAAAAAAGGAAATAGCCTTTTTCCCTCCGGGCGTGGAGGGAGGGGTGTAGAGCTGGAGTCTGTGACAGTCTATGTGCTAAACCTCCATCATGGCTGTCGACAGTAAGTCTTCGTTTTCTTGTCTCGCCTCAGATCAAACATCCGACCGGACAAGGCCAACCACAACTCCCACCAGTTCAAGATGCACACGTTTGAACGCATCACTTCCTGTTGCTTCTGTCACCTCCTGCTCAGGTACGAACCAGGCCAACTTCCTCTCCTCGGAATAATTATGTCGCGCTGATAAAGCCCCCCGCAGAGTCGGAAGGTGCAAATAGAAGCTGTAACGAGACATTTTGTTCCTGAATGGAAAATCATCATGTGGTGATGATGTTCTTATCAAAACTCCATTTCAAATCTCTCTCTCTCTCTCTCTCAGATAAAAAAAAAGGTATTAAAAGGGACGTTTTACATTTCAATCACTCTTTAACTCTGTAGAATGACTGAAACGGAAAATAGCTGATTGGTGCCGGGTTAAGGACGGGTTCAGTCTTACACTTCTGGAAACCTGAAGGACATTTTCCCGTACCATTTTTTTTTTGCCTTATCTCCAGAAAAGTGAGAGACAGAGGCTCGATATTCAAAATGTCAAGGTGTTTTAGCTCTTTAGGCGGCCGGAGGTATGACCCGCGTTTTATTGTTTCCAGGGGAATCTTTAACCAGGGCTACCTCTGCATGAAATGTGGGCTGGGGGCTCACAAGGAGTGTTTGGGTCGGCTGGGAGTCTGTGGGAGAACAGGTGAGACGGACCCCCCCTTCGAAATCAGCAGTCTTTGCCTCATTATTACCCTTTAAATCACCATATTTCTCTTAAACTCTAACGCCACCGTCAGGACAATTCTGGCGCTGCGTCCCTCGAAGAACACAGATTGCCGTGGAACTAACGGAGCGTCTTCATGCTCCCCGAGGGATCTCTCCGTTACTTTATGAGCTTTTCCTCTGCACTAGTTTCAAGCCGGATTGTAAACAATACCCACACGGCATCTGACGAAACAATGACCTTATCTTACCTCTTCCCCGTTGGTCCAGAAACCCAGTAACACCTGATAACGAATGGGCTTTATCTGCGTCGGTTGCATGTTTTAATGGGCTTTCACTCCCGGGTCAGATGACCCTGCATGCAGCCGACACAGGTTGTTATCAGCTGTGGCTCTAAATGCACTCTGATGGGAAAACAACACCCACCTCTTCCTCCTTCAGTGTCTTGTGCCCGTGCATGTTGAACCCACGACCCTCTGGTCAGAGGGCAGCTCTTCAAAGCCCTCTGCCACAGAGCTTCAAAGAGATGTCGAGGCAGGTTAACATGGAAACACTCCTTTTCCTAACTATAACCTATTGGCAACGGGAAAGGTATTGAACAATTGCCCCCCCCCCCCCCCCACACACACACACACACTTTAAAAAACCACTAATATTGATGTGAAAGAGCCTTAAAGACATTCATGTGCTTCGTTGTTCTCACTGTGTTCTTCTCTCCCCTGACTCGACAGATTTGGCCAAACTGAAGCCCAAGGTAGGACTTTGAACCCTGGTTCACAGAGACACCAGAGATGTTACATTAAAGGTGCAGTGTGTGAGATTTGGTGACATCTAGAGGTGAAGTTGGGTTAGCGTAAGGGTCTACGGCCCCCGTAGAGAGGACCCTCTCCTCAAGTAAACATACATTAACGGGTTCATTTAAGGGGAATGGGAAAAAATTAAAACATTTAGGTGATTATAAATTCATGAAAATAAAAGAATGTCATTGTTTTGTATTATTTTTTAGAAGTGACAAAAAGGACAGAAATCGTACACACTGCACCTTTAAATCACCCACACCCTTGCTCTGGAACACGTCACAACAATAATATAGCCTGCATAAAAAGACTGAGCCTTTTATGTGTTTATAATATATTATTATTCCTGTCATGAACGTGGAATAATTCAGTTTTAATGACGTGCTAAATCTCCAAATCAAAGAATCAAATAAAATGAAATCAAATAATAAAAACGAATGATGTTGCAAGTCATGAGAAACACTTCCACACCCCCCCCCCCCCCCCCCCCCCCACCCCACCTTCACTCCCACCCACCTGTCTAAGCTCTTATCTCTCATTGTCCTTCTGAATTGCCCTCTTCAGCTGAGTGCTGCTGCTGCTGCTGCTGCTGCTGCTGCTGCTGCTGCTGCTGCTGCTGCTGCTGCTGCTCTGAGTGTTTGTGTTTACAAT
>JAFBJT010111269.1:25602-36275 GCA_016785325.1 Chascanopsetta lugubris | reverse complement strand
AACTCTTATTTTTTTTAAACAAGCACTTTTAAAACTCAGGAATTCCATCCAAGGCAGAAACACAGGGTTTTGCCTCTCCTCCCACCCTCCTGAAACGTCACTATCTCCTGATTGGCTGATCGGTAGGCGATCCCAGATTGGCTGAAAATGTAGGCTAGACCCACCCTCTAAACAAGCAAGTTTCACCCTCACAGGCGGCTCTGAGCCGCCAACCAGCACTGCCAAACATAAACAATGCAACGAGAGGTAACCGAGTTCTAAATGTGAACATAAGAGTACGTCCCTATATGTTCGAGCCGGAATGGCCATCGAAGCGTATAATCACACTGAAATGATTACAGATAGAGGTACTTGGGTCAAAGTCCCACTGTGCTATGACATGTTAGCCTGAGCTAGCCATGAGGCTAACAGATGCAGTGCATTCAATCAATCAATCAAATGTTATTTATATAGCCCGCATTTACAAATCAGAGTTTGTCTCATAGGGCTCTACATGGTGGGTAACATCTTCTGTCCCTGAGCGAGGGTAAGGAAAAACTACTGGCGGGGGGTGGGGGGGGGGCATTTTTACAGGGAATAAAAACAAAAGGTAGAAATCTTAGGGAGTCACAAGTAAGGGATCCACTCCCAGGACGGACAGTAACAATACCAATACCAATACAAACATTATAAATGCGAATGATGAAATGTTTATGTCCATCTTTGTTTTGGCCTTTTTTGATCTCCAGGTTCGCCAAGTGCCGTTCCTCTAATCCCGACATCTTGTTCTAATCTACATCGTAGGATGTCATGGTCTATAGTGTCAAATGCTGCACTGAGATCCAGCAGGACCAGTATAGAAAAGTCCCTTTTCAGAGGCCAGGAGATTATCATTTGTTACCCTTAATAGGGCAGTCTCTGTGCTATGGTGGATTCTAAATCCAGACTGAAACATTTCAGACAAATTATTGCTATGCAGGTGATCACACAACTGGGTTGCTACAGCTTTTTCCAAAATCTTTGATATAAAGGGGAGATTAGAGATTGGTCTGTAGTTTGCTAGGATGCCACCATCGGGGGTGGGCTTTTTAAGTAATGGTTTAATTACTGCTACGTTAAAGGCCTGTGGGACGTAGCCTCTCAGGAACAAAATATTAAGTTGGTCTAATATAGTAACACCAATTTGTGGGAAGGCTTCTTTAAGGAGTCTAATTGCTATAGGGTCCAACTGACATGTTGATTTGGAGGAGGAGACAAGTGAGGTCAGCTCAGAAAGGTTTATGGATGTCAATTTGTCTAGATATAGATCTGGAGCCACCACCGTAACAGTGTGTTTAACTCCAAAAGTGAGGAAAACCACAATAGGTCCCCTTTAACGGTACAGCCTGTATGATTTCAGTCATTTTGGTCATTTTTCATACACTAACACCTCTACATAATACACAATTACATACTGATATTTTCATAAATTCATAATCACCCATCTGTTTTTATTTTTTTCTATCACCCTTAAATGACCTTGATACTGTATATTTACATGAGAAGGCCACCATGTTTTCAGAGTGGACATACCAAATACCAACTGAAGGTTCTCCTGCATGATCAGAAGGGTGAGGTGATGGATACAACATAAAACTTCAATCATCCGGGTTTGGTTCTCTGGCCCAAGGGCACTGTGGTAGAATAAAGATGAGAGATGGAAGGCAACCGATGAATAATAACGAGGCATGTTGATGTTGCTCTTCAAAATAACACAGTAGGCTAAAACATTTTTTTTTTTCATTTTTTAAGTATCAAGTACTGCAACATAAAAATGGAATGTATGTTAGAGTCCATCTTGATCTCTGGGTCTAGGATCCAGAACCCATCTCACATAGATTCCCTTTGTGGATCTGAAGTTGTTCATTGTGCCACAACAAGTAAATATTACATCACATAACCCTCACACTGCTGCGATCTTTCTGCCATGGCAGCAGTTTGATGGCTCCAGTGTTAGAAGATGGTGCCTGAGGAGAGAAAGACATTTAAAGAAACAAATGTCACTTTATTTTGACATCAGACGAGGCTCAATCTGCAACAGGCATGAAGATAAGAGTCAGAGAGACAAAGATAAATGTGCCGTGTCACAATCTGAGAAATGTGTGAGAAAAGGAGAAATGGAGATGGATGGGAAGGAGGGGGGGGGGCAGATGGAGAGGAAGAGAGACAGATTTGGAGAGAGGAACCAGGGAGAGAGGGTGGGGGTAAATTGAGAGGCTGCGTAGCACTTTCCTCTGCTGGCTGACGGGGCTTGACGCTCAGCTAACAGGGCTGTTTTGACAGGTGTCAGATGGTCCATATTACTATTTCACCGCCGGGCCCCTGGGAGCCTGCATCACGGCCACAACAGGACTGAGGGGCCGGGCGAACTGGAGAGAAAATAAAGAAAAGTGGCATGAGCAGGAGAAAGAGAGTAACACACACTTGACTTCCTCCCTCTGCAGCTCGCTGCCTCTGCTTCTCACACAGCCTGGGCATCTGCTGCATGTTAGCCACTGATATGTGCGTGTGTGTGTGTGTGTGTGTGTGTGTGTGTGTGTGTGTGTGAACATAAGACTGTGTCAGATAAACAGGTGAAGGTATATATTTTTTTTCCTGCTTCTCTCAGGATGGTTTAAAAGAATCAGTCAAATGAAGAAAATCAAATTCCTCTTCATCCAGAAACAATCCATCCGTGTTACATTCCTTCACGTGTCGTCAGCAGACAAACACACATGATGTATGCGCGTATCCAGTGAGAACACATCCCATCATGCCTGTGAGGGGTTAAGTGGTGACACTGGAGTGTTTCTTTAATGTGGTTTGAAACATCTCAACAGGCAATAAAAAAAAATCGATGGTGAGCGTTTCACACTGAATCCATTATGGACGCATGAGGTGCCGGCCAACACGTGTGGTGAGTGAGTGAGAGGCGTCCTGATTGGATGATGGACTGTGACTCTGTGCTCCCAGTGATTGATCATCAAAGCTCATCAAAGCCTGACGTGGAACGTTTTCAAGACACGGGCCGAATTTATTTGTGAACATTTCTGCGGCGCTGAGTTTTTCTATTCTTGACACTGTGAATGCTCAGTGATCGTAGCATTCCTCACACACACACTCAGAGTGGTCTTAGCATTCCTCACACTGCTGCTTAGACAAATAGCAATATCTCACAAGCCCTTCGGCTCTGCCAGTGTCTCAAACCACTGGAGCCTCCTGACAACTCCCCACTGCACACAACCATCATCTGCAACAAGTTTGTAATTGTCTCATGTTAAGAGGTTGAGCAGGAATATGTGGCTGCGGGTTACAGCCAGATCGTTACAAGTACTTCAACATGTTTTATTGTTGACCACATGAAACTAGAGAGTCCCTGCTGGTCTGACCCACTGGGACTCGCAGGGAGGATCTGATGCAGGGTCTCAAACTATGGACCAGAGGAAAGGGTTGGTCCGCAGCGTCCATTTAAACACAAATATATGGGAATGTGAGCGTCGGATCAGACACACAACATCTCCCAAGGACCGAGCGGATTCATTCAGTTAACCCTCATCCATCAATCACTATGGAGATCTTTGAGCGGATTTCACCCCTTGACCATTTTTGGCTGTGTTTGTGCCAGTGGCACAATTTTTTTGTGATGGGGTCTCTGAACATTTTTTTAAATAGATCACTAGAACAATGTGAAACAAATGTACTACCCTCTTGAGTAATTAAGGACAAAAAATATCTGCTTCCAAAAAACTGCTATAAAATAATGTGCTCTACTTTTTTTGCATCAGTGTCTTAAACGACTTCAGCCCTGTTCAATACCGGACATTGAGTCATTTTGAGGATTTTAACCCGTTAAATGTCAGTTTGATTACTGTCTGTCACAGTCGTTTTTTTTATGGAAAAAACACAAAACATGAACTATTTTCCATAAAACAAATGTAAAATGTTTGGGGGATTGGATTTAAATTGGTCAAGGGTCTGTCAAGGTTTACCCAAAATATTGACTTTATGGCATAGTCAATGGGACATCTTTGTCCGCAAGTGACTTAAAAGGGTGGTACATTTTAAATCTAATGCTAGACAAAAACTATAAATGACCTGTTCTGATTTAAATGACACTTTTTTTTCATAAATCTCAGCCATTGATACTCTGACAAGTCTGACATGAATCAAAATGACCCCATGAATGTGAACAGTGTGATCCATTACTACAGTGTGATCACATGCAAAAAAAAAAAGAAACAAACCAGCTTGTCACATTGAATTTGCTGAATAAGAGTCTGTTCAGTCAAACACACAGTCAATAAAGAGTTCTGATGCAGCTAATGTGTACAGTTGGTTCCGGGGTTCAGTGTCTTGCCAGAGGACACTTAGGCAAACAGGATGGAGAAGCTGGAGATTTAACTACAGACTATGTGGTTTGTGGATGATCCATTCAACAGTGAACACATTTTGAGTATAATGATTCACAAACTATTTATTGGAATATGCCTTATATTATAGTATAGTGTGACCTTTATTTGAACAAGATGCCCCCCCCCACACACACACACACACACAGGAAGTCAGGACCACATGACCACATTCCTGACACATGTCAAATCCCATCAGGATCCAGTAATCTGGTTAACCTGCACAGCACTCAACAATATTGTGTCACCAATTGAATGTCCTCCACCCCTCTCCATGATGTCATACTGTCCCCACTAATGTCTTTGTCTCTCTCTCTCTCTCTCTCTCTCTCTCTCTCTCTCTCTCTCTCTCCTCCTCAGCTCTTCCTCCACTCTGTCCTCTCTCATCACTGACAACAAGATCAAAGGGGCAGGGGGGTGGGCACACCCGTCAATCAACAACATTGGAAGTTGAGTCAAACGCCCCATCAGGATCCAGTAATCTGGTTAACCTGCACAGCACTCAACAATATTGTGTCACCAATTGAATGTCCTCCACCCCTCTCCATGATGTCATACTGTCCCCACTAATGTCTTTGTCTCTCTCTCTCTCTCTCTCTCTCTCTCTCTCTCCCTCTCTCTCCTCCTCAGCTCTTCCTCCACTCTGTCCTCTCTCATCACTGACAACAAGATCAAAGGGGCAGAGGGGGTGGGCACACCCGTCAATCAACAACATTGGAAGTTGAGTCAAACGCCACGCCCACATTTTTATCCTTCGCATCAGATTTGAACCCATGTTGTATCACCCTCCCCCCCTCCCCCTCCCCCCCACACACACATCCCTCAAAGTGCCCGAATCCGCTGGACAATAAAAAATGAACCTGAACTTTGCTCTTTCCATTTCATTGTCCTTCAGTTCCACTCAGCTGGCTTTTTATTTTATTATTTTTTTGCAGAGACTTTAATTCAGTTCCTCCTGAGTATGTTAAAACAGGAGGCCCCTTTCAGGGTTTTATGGGGTGTCCTGTTTTTCCAACATACCTCCAGTGATTTAGGTTATATGTCTGAAACACAGAGTTCTGGAGGGTAAGGTTTTACTGCGGTCTCACTTAAATGAAAATAAGACTCATGTGAGTGGACGAAGAGCAGACGTGGGCAGAGCAGTGACACTGGGGGGGGGGGGGGGGGGGGGGGGGGGGGGGGGGGGGGGGGGGGCTGGGGGGGCGGGGGGGGGGGGGGGGGTCAGTTTGACATCACAGTCACCTCTGCTGCAGGACTCGGTGTGGTGCTCTCACACCACCTCAACCTTCCAAGTTAAATAGTCCGGTCGACTTCCTGCCTGTGGTCCAATCATGTCGGCTCGCAAAGAAAGTATTTATATCATGTTCTGTCCACATCCTCTCACCCTGTCAGGGCGAGAGGTTCGCTGAAATGTAAGACGTGTTGGGTTGAAGTTATTGTCTCCATGCCTTCGAATGGTCGGGTCTGATTTACATTTCGTGGAGAGTAAAGAAGAGAGGGAGCAGTGAAGCCCTGCATCTCTTCTTTTATTCATGCGTCTGTGAGAAATCTCTTTAACATTCATGGCTCAGCAGACGAACGTCCAAATATTTAAATTTAATCAACCGTAAAGCATCCTTTTATTTCACTTTCACTTGTTTGTTTGCTTTAATTCTCATGTTTCCATTTAATCACTGTTTCACCGAGGTGTTCCTTCATGTTTTTATCTGCATTAAACATTGTCACTGGGTCGTATGAAGGGGTGTAGAGTAATGCGACTTCCTCTCAGTCTCATATATCTCAGCACAGACCACAGACCTTTGTTCTCTGGATGTTTTACGCCCTCTATATGTTTTACCTTGTTGTCTTTTACAAATTAGACCCGTAGCCTGATGATTTGTAGCAGGAGCTCTCAGCAGCAGCAGAAGCAGCAGCTGGAGGGATTAAATAGGTTCCCTGGCTCTGGTCCAGCTCTTTTTACAGTGTAGTACAGTTTACAGTGTTAAATGATGCTCTCTACTTTTACTGAATCCTCATTTCCCTCTGTCGCCTAATGAGAAGGATGGAGAGCAAAGCTACAGGCAGAGGAGGGGCTGATAAAAGAGTTTGTGGCTGTGCTGTAAAATTGACCAGAAGGAAAGAGTGGGAGTGCATGTGCCTGTGTGTGTGTGTGTGTGTGTGTGTGTGTGTGTGTGTGTGTGTGTGTGTGTGTGGTACACTATTCTTGGCCTTTAAAAATGGGAAAGTGGTCTCTCAGTATTTGATGACCACAGATAAGGAAATGAGTTGAACCAGAAGTTTCAAGGATCAAAATACTAAAAAAGGTTAATAAATATTCATAAAAACAACTTACACTTTGAGATACTTTGGTGTGCAAATACGTAATGTGTGCTTTCCAGTTAGGTTTGGTATCTATAAATAACACTGACACTCGCGTGGCACTGGAAGACAAACACACACACACACACACACACACACACACACACACACACACACACACACACACACACACACACACACACACACCATGTGGGTTCATTTTTTTGCACAATGCATTATTAGTCCAATGGGCCTCATACTGTGGCGTGACCAATAATCCAAAAAGTACAGTACTGGTACAGTTATAGAATTCAATTATTAGCGGTCTAATGAAAATATGAGGACTTGGTTTTTAAGACTGAGGCAAATCTATTGTCTATGAGCCACTATCGTGTTTTCTGGATCTGAAAGAAACGCTAGTGCATAGTTCAAAAAATACTGCAAAGACTGTGAGAGGGCAGATGTGGGCCGGGTCTGAAGCTGCCACTCTCGGGGTGTTCAGACTCCAGAGCCGAGGCCACGCTGTCGCTCAGGAATTGAGCTTCCACACGGGGAGACGTCAGAGGAGGTTCCGCGATTATGAGTGAAGCTAATCCAAGAGCACACAAGTGATAATGAGAAGTGGCTCAGTGTTTACTGTGACTTCACCATGCGCTGTCATCATGCGGTGGCCCAAAGCTGCTTGGCCCAGATGTGTGTCTACAAACACCGCTCACATGCACGCACACAATGTGCAGACGCTGTGCTCCAGATCACATGAAAGGGTCAAACATGAAAAATGACTTTGACCACAAGCTCCAGCTGAGGGCGTTTGGCTCTGCAGGCTTTGTTCTAATTGACTAAACACGCGAAAGCTGCGTGAGCGGAATTAAACAAACCACAGGTACGAAGACTCTGCCTCATGTGAGAGAGACGCCCGTAAAAGACCCTGAACACCTCAATACGCAAATAAAGAGAGCGACCGTCACTTCATCACTCATTCATCATTTGAATCCTAGAGGCGACGATTCAAAAGCTGTGCCGGTAAATCCAACCGTTTCTTGTCATATTCACAAAGTTATGAGCTCATTCCCAGTATTGGATGAGAGAGAGAGAGAGGAGGGAGAGAGAGGGAGATAACAACAACAAAACGAATTAAAGGTGAATTAGATTGTCTCTCCTGAAGAATCACCCAGACCTTAACCCTAACCCGTCCATCCTCTGTGGGTTAATCCTTCCTGATCCAAAGCATCAACACATTATTTCTCTTTTCTTATCTCAGATGTCGTCTGTTGCTCTTTCCATTCTGCCCCGAGGAGCATTTGACCTTCTCCACCCTGGTGGTGGTCGGCCCAAAATATTAACACTGTTGGAACTGGCTCTTCACCAATGTAACCAGATCCCTCAGCAGTTGACCCTGTCTCCTTCCATCAGTCTGACCCTGCTCTGACTCTTTACTAACAAAACTACGAAACCCCGAAAACAGATGAAACAAAAGCATTTTGAAGTTGAAGGCACATTATCAAAAATATTTTTTTTATTGATGTTTCTCAGTTTGTCTCTTCATTTGCATACAATTATTTTGACAAATGAGGAAAAACATACACGTAACAGCATCACCATAACAGAAATACCGTTTAACCAAGTCAACCTGGGATTTAAAGAAGAGAGAATGACGAACAGAAGTAAATAAATGAAATAAAGTAAACTTTCACTGCATCCTCAAGTAAAGTTTGAAATGAATAAAATGGCTACCTTTTGTAGTTTTATGAAATCACTAAATCACTTTAACTCTTTGGAAGGAGCAAAAAAAGACTAAGCTTAAAACATAATTAGATAATAATTAGATGATTGATGAAATAAATAAATTGCAAGAAAAAGATGTTAAAACAAATTTAGAAAATAGGTAAAAAGAGCAAATAATATAAAAAAGAATAAATACAATGTTAAAAAAATAGAGGGGAATTAGATTAATAAGTAGATAATTTACTAAATGGGTAGAGAGAAGGTGAAGTTGATGGTGCATATAAACACATAAAGATTAGAAAACATTCCCCTTGTTTCAGAATATGCCCCATATGTCACAATGTAAAACTAAATACCTGTATTTTATCGGAACGAGCAGAAGAAAAAGGCAGCGGTGGATTTAAAGTGTGAGGATCTTGTGTAAACACGCGTGTGTTTGAAGCCTGTGAATTATTCATGGCACTCGTGGGTCAGAACTTCCCTCGGCTCCAGACTCCAGCTCACGATCTGGTTCCAAGATTCACCTTCATCGAGACATTTTGGACTGAACATGGACGGAGATGTTGTTCTTGGTCTGGTCTTTACCTCCCTGACCACACACACACACACACACACACACACACACACACACTTGTCTGCTAGTTTCATCAGTTGCACGCAAAACACATTAATTAAGCCGTTACCCAGCCTTAGCTCCTGTGTGAAGTCAGCATCGTCCAAAAGCTGTGTTGTGGTTGGACCTTCATCAGAACCCCCCCCCCCCCTCTCTCTCTGCATATCTTCACCTTCATCACAAGAAGGGAACAGAAAAGAAATTCCTGAAGAGGCTCATTACTTCTCCCGAGTCACTTGGAGCCACAATGAGTCCGTAGCGAGGGAGTCTCCATGTCTCTGGTTACAGTTGACATGGTGTCGAGACCCAACCTCTTCTCATTTAATACACAAATAGATATACAGATGAATATGGTGAATACGTAACTGTGTCAGAGAGGATTTCCCATTATATGTCCTTGACGAGATGACGCGGCCTGTTCTTGTACTGTGATATCAATCAATAGACTTTGGATTTGGTTCAATGGAAATGAACCAAGTCAGTCTGTAATCAGATCAAATGATGGGTCCCTCTGGAACGAAATAGACTGTTTAATGAAATAGTTTATCTCCACCACATTGTGGTAGTGGGTGGAGTCTGCCATATTTTCATATTTGAAAGAAAAATGAATGCTGTTTACTGCGAATTAAGGAGTAGAATTAGAATTGAAGATTAGAGTCTCTGCATTAATGATAAATAAAGTCACAGAATTTTTGTTTGAGCTCGAACCTCCATCACTATAAAAGATACACAGAGGGATAATAGACACTTTCCTTATTGTTTGACGGTAGATGCCTGAAGGTGAACGTATAGATTCACACAGATGTAATGAGTCAGCGCTTCACAGGCCCAACATTTAGTGTAGGTGAGATTATCACGATGACGACAATCACAGTTTAATGTTCTGGACACACGGCATGTGACTTTCAAACTAACACCTGCAGCACACAGGGTGTGAGAGGGCAAACACGTCAACATGTTCATTCACACGGGTTGCTCACTTTCCTCCCAGCTCTGAGGGATCCTGATATTTTGCCTCCGTTATAGTAATAATAATCTGTTAAAAGTATCAACGTCATCACAGTATTTTAATCACTTCCTGTTCTTTTCTCAAGCTTCTGTTGTTTTCGCAGAACCCGAAGTTTGACACTGTCACGTCTGTTTATTTAGAATCTGACTCCAAATCAGAATACATCATTTGATTTACATTTGTGGAATAATACATTCAGGTAACCTTGTCATTCCAGGAGCCACACTGCTTCTCCACAGCTGAAGTGGAAGCCACAGTGACTATTGTTCCTATTTTATTTTTCTTTGCACATTTTTTTTCTTATTTCCTTTTCTTCCTTTTCCTTTTCTTCATTTCTTTGCCTTTCGTTCTGCCTTTCTCCACGGGCACTTTGATACTTGACTATTGTCACATGTGGATTTCCCCATTGTGGGATGAATAGAAACGTTCTGTTCTTTTCTATTCTAAGTGCAGGTGAACCTCTGCCTCTGCCTCAGCCTTCACATTAACCAGGTTTACTGGCTTCATGCATGAACCTGCATGTTAGTTCGAACTCAGTCTGATTGGCTTAGCTAACCCTAACCCTAATCCTAACCCTGAACCGAACCTCTGCTACATGAGGCATCACATGACTGAAGTAGAT
>JAFBJT010111269.1:0-20146 GCA_016785325.1 Chascanopsetta lugubris | reverse complement strand
CCAAGGGAAAGCGAGAGAGAGAGAGCGAGAGAGAAAGGGGGGGAGAAAGAGGGAGTGGGAAAGAGAGAGAGAGAAGGAATAGTGGATGCAGTCTTGACTCTACAAAGCAGAATGCACGCCAGATGAATACATCATCATGCTAATTAAAGTAACAACGTGTTTTGGTTATGAAGGCCTGGCATGTTGTCAAATAGTTTGGCTTAGCTGGGCAGGAAATCCAGCTGCAACACAATTGTCATTATTTGAATCACAGATACAAAAGATATACATGAGCAAGTTCCCCATAAGCTGTGGAGGTGACGCTTGATTAGTGTTCCATCCCAGGACATTCTCCTTTACGTTTCTGCCATTAACTTGCTGTATCTGTCAAATAGCGTCTGGCCCCATCCTTGCGTATGTGCTCCTTCTCTGCCTGCATGTGTGCTCTTCTTTCCTTGTTTGTTGCTGTGATCTAATATCACCTTTAATGGATTTTTGTATCCCGTTTTGGTCTCCTCCCCCTCTGTCTCCAAACAGGCATTTTGAGAGGCAGGTGTTCAAGTGAAGGATCAAACAATGATTCCTCTTGTAATCTTTACTGGACTGAAACAACGCAGACAATAATAGAATCATTGTGTCGGTTTGAGTCACTGGTTTGCGATGTTACAGAAAACGAATGAATGATAATGTTTAGGGTCATTGACATGGTTTGGCCGTGGTGCAATAGGAAAGGAAAGGACATGCAGGGATAAGGGATAGGAGAGAGAGCGCGCGCGAGAGAGAGAGAGGGCAAGGTGAGAGTAAAGTTTGATACCACGTACATATAGCGCAGAGGAGAAGAGAGGAAATGAGAAGGGACGAGGGGAGCAAGAGCAGAGGAGAGGGCAGGAAAGGAGGAGAGAGCATCAGAGAGAAAATGAGAGGAGAGACGGTGACGTCGGAGATGCTATCGGCTCTCACTGCTGATATGACAGCCTTGGTCCCCATTGACAGAGCTATCAGCCTGCATCTCCCATAGACTGCTGTTCTCCTGTGTGGCACAGCACAGCACAGCACAGCACAGGCCTCTATTGTCTTTCAGGGCTTTGTTCTAAATAACATCTGCATTCGTCAGCATAGGTTTTATTCTCCTCTGAGCTCTTATCCCTCAAGCAAAGTTTGAAGGGATTTTCCTGTCCCTGCGCTGCACAATTTGAAACGCCCTTGGTGAAACCTTAGCGGAAGAAAGTGTTGGAGAAAGAGGTTGTTATTGTAGGGGGGGTTGCTGTGTGTATTTATAGAAATACGTAACACAATGTTGTAACACGGCTGCACAGGAACTTTCGTTTTCATTACATTTGTTCTCTAATTGATCAACGGAGCCTCGAGCACATAGCTTTGACTGGAGTGGAACCATTTGAGAACTTTTCAAAAAGCATTTCTGTTTTCAGTGACACCTGTGGCAGTGAATTGTCTGCGCTCCCCCTCCTGTCGCTACTCTATTGGAACCTTCCAATGCCATTGGCAACCAGGACCATAGGCCCAGGAATGTGCATTCACATTCTAGGCATCCATGTATCCTTTGTGCTTTTGCCAAGAAAGCGCCACCTGGGTCACCTCACAAAATACCTGCCCATATGCTGCAAGTGAGTTGGGCAACGCCTCTGCTTTTGGGTTGTGTCACAGCCTCCGCACTCATTCACATTAAAGGTGCAGTGTGTACGATTTTAGTCATTTCCGTCACTTCTAAGACTATTACAAAACAATCACTTCCGGACATTTTAATGAATTCATCGAAGTGTTTTTTTTTTTTTTTCCATTACGCTTAAATGAGCCCATTGATGTGTATTTCCATGAGGAGGGGTCCTCTCTATGGGGGCCGCCATGTTTTAACAGTAGCCCAGAGCGGACCGTACTAAACATCATTTGAGTTTCAGTGACAACTGAAGTCTACCATAGGTTCTCCTTCATGCTCAGATCTATTGATGATCTATTCATGATAATAAAACGCATACTTAGCAGATGATTTTCACCATAGCACGGAGCCAGAGTAGCCACAATGAACCGGGGGATTGCACGATAATCTGAATTGAAGCAGGAGAGTCAATGACCGGTGAATGTTTGTCATTGGCATCGAGTACAAACTGTAGAGGGCATCATTTCCAGTATTGGCAACCACTCATCTTTTTTCTGTGTCATAGCAGAGCCCGACTACAGATCCAGCACTATAGCACATCTGGCCTGTTATTACATAAGCCTACTAGCATACAGTGTGAGAGTAACCTGAATGAGCCCACAGTGCATTAGAAATGCAGTCGGAGCTGAAGTGCATCGTACACAGAGGGGAGGGGGGGGGGGGGGGAAAATGAATAAATAATTATATGTATAATGTAAAAAGGTTGACCCAGCCAGCGAGAGCACAGAGAGGGGACGTGTACGAGTGAAAGGCACAGAGAAGGGGCCACTTTATCACTTTTATTGCCCATCCCCCGTCCCCATCCACCCTTAGTGGAGTGTGTAGTCAATGCAGAGGAAGATATACTGCATCTGACCCTGTGAGGGAAGCCTTCCCAGGAACATATGTGCCTGCTATAGAAGAGCTGTCGGCGTCGATGTCGAGCATCTCTCAAAACCCCGGGGTCGCGCAACGGTGCACTTGGTAGAAACAAATTGAGCACATGACGCCGCAGTCACTGTCGGAGGAAGCAACAGCAGTGTCCAAAAGTCATTTGGGGTAATGGTGGGTAAATGCTGTTGTGGTTGTAGGGTGCAGTGACACAGCACCTGTGGGACAGCGTGGTGCTGTGTCAGTGTGGGTTGTTGCAGCGGGCGAGGTGTGGTGCCTCCCCTCTCCCCTGTGACATTCCCTCAGGGCTGCTTTTATGATTGTTGAACCCTGAAAGGTCAGAGAAAGGACAATGCTCCGCTCTGTTCGGGAGAGGTCTCGAACCACGTGTCCCGGAGAGCCTGTGTTATTCAGCGTTTGGACTCAGGTTACTTCTTAATGGAGGATTTCTGAATGGACTACAGTTTTATTTGTTGTTGGGTTTTTTTTTTTTTTGCCTGGTTCTGTCTGAGGGTCTTTGTATCTGGCGACATTTGCTATCTGATGTAACCATAGAATAGTTATTGTAAGGGGCACACACAGATGGCAGATAACAGATAATGTGACAGTTATGTGTATAAAATAGCATTTTTCCCATAATGTGGCGTGTTTACATCTTGCTGAAATGCACTGATCCCTTACTGATTGATACATGGATGGATGGATGGATGGATGGATGGATGGATGGATGCATAGATGGGTAGACAGATAGAGGCAGCAAAGTCCGGGGGTCATTTAGGTGCCCATGAAAACCATACAGTAAGGCAGCGGTTCAGCCAATGACAAGACAAATGAACTAATAATAGAACACATTCAGTCTCATTGTAATCAACCAGAGCCATTGTAAATGAATTTACTCTGGTTGGTTTTATTGTGCAGCTACACATTATTATAGCACATTATGCAAATATGGCTATGATGTTGAGCTCTGACAATTTCTGCTGATTTAAATGACCAACCCTCATAAATGTAAAAAAAAAAAGAATGAGAGGCATGAAATAACATGTTAATGATTAACAGCTCTCGTCAGTGTGTGTGTGTGTGTGTGTGTGTGTGTGTGTGTGTGTGTGAGCTGGTGTGTTTACTAGAGGTAGTTTACACAGCACACATTTTGTGTGTCCGGCCTCATTCAAGACTCAGCTGGTTGGAGCAGGTGCAGGCTAGTGACTCAAACACGTGCACGTTGCTTAGCTGGTCTGACTGATATGCTTTTGTGTCACCCTAAAAAAAAAAAAAGGATCAACTGCTCTATTTAAACAAATGCAGCCACCCTGTGTTTGTGTGCCACACAGATGTGGCGCAGTCAATGAAATGACACACACACACACACACACACACACACACACACACACACACACACACACATTAGGCCTTGTAATCTAAGACACTGTCATCTGCAGTGATTTTACTCAGAAAGTTACCTCATGCAATCCTTGAAGAAAACGGCTTTATGTTGCATTGCGCTTTCTGTTTGCTCAGCATATTATGCTCCGTCTATGGCATCTTTTATTTCTCTCTCGTGCTGCCCTCACTCTCCCCTATCACAACAACTGGCTGCCTGTTTTCAGGGATCAGCAGCATCATAATCATACACATGTACAGTAGATAGATACGGCTGAAGGTAGATTACAGAATCAGCCGACTGACATAAATAAGGGAGGATAAAGAGCAGCCATTTTATGACGTCACTAATGCAGTCATGGCCCTTATATAAGTCCACTGTTTGAACACACACATGCACAGGCGCCGCCATGTAACCTACACTAGGACATACTGTACAGCGCACAGACCACTGCTCGCACTGCCCAGGGCTGAAGGTGGCTTTGTGCGCGCTTTAAATGCATTATTCCAGCGGTTCAGTGTCTGTGTGTGTGTGTGTGTGTGTGTGTGTGTGTGTGTGTGTGTGTGTGCGCGCAAGTGTTCATGGTTTGTGTAGCGCGGCGTGCTCTAAATTGGCTCTTGTGGAAAAAAAAAAAATGGGAAAGAAACGGTGAAGAGGGCGGTTCGGCGACGGGGAGGGAGACGGAGAAAGTTGATGGTGTGATCCCGGGATCGTGCTCCTCGACCAAAGTCTGATGGAGGATCTCCCACTAATCCCTTAATATCACTCTTACTACTGAGATACTGCTGCCATCGCCATGGTGATCGTGAGCTGGCCTGGATATGTACCACTGAAATGAGGAGGGGCCTAGGAAGGGAGGGGGGGGCGGGGGGGGTGTAGTGGCGGAGAGTGGCCGCAGATAGAAATCCTCCTTTGTGAACCGTACGTGCGGTCGTTTGAAGTGGGATCCCGAAGGAAGGGAATCCAGGCAGCGAAAGTCACGGGAGGGTTTTTTTTTTGCACTGATGACAAGTAAGCAAGCAGGACTCCGGTCGGGCGGCGGCGGCGGCCCGCTGTCAATCTGTGCTGAGAGGCGGCTGATGCTAACGAATCCCTGGATTCAGGGTTTTACAGTCAAACTTGTCCGCCCGCCATCCGACAGATGTTCGGAGCCA
The DNA here is from genome assembly GCA_016785325.1 of Chascanopsetta lugubris. NCBI lineage: Eukaryota > Metazoa > Chordata > Actinopteri > Pleuronectiformes > Bothidae > Chascanopsetta > Chascanopsetta lugubris. The sequence goes on along the minus strand of JAFBJT010111269.1, from coordinate 15,087 downwards.
TCAAGTTCAAGTTCATTTCACTCGCACTGTACTCTGCTCCCATCTGTTTGTCTCCACTCACGTGCTATTCTTGAAAAGGGGCTGGTTGGAGGCCCCGCCGCAGCTTTGAGCGGTGTACTATAACCCCCGCGAGGCGGCGGATACAGTTCCCGGGGCGCACTTGTCACCGCATACGGCATCCGCAGCAATATTTCTGTAAAGTAAGGGGTGTAGCCTGTCGGCAGAGAGGTGATATCGGATTGCCCCCCGCGCCGGCCGGCCCGTGGACGCGGTGCGCAGTTTAGTTAAGCGAGCGAATGGTGACGCGCTTGTTGTGATGAATCGGGACAGGAAGGAGTGGAGCAGGCAGGGCCAACAATAGGCAGGGTATCTATTACCTCTCTATTGTTAGCCATGTCCAGGCTATTATTAAAGCCCTGAGTGAGACATAGACAGCTGACTGCAGCTTCAGTACCGCCCCGCCTACTGCTCCCAGCCGGAGACAACAACAGCACTGTGCTTATGAGTTTGAGCGTGGCTTGGATGGGAGTTTGGAGAGTGGCAGCGACGCTGAACCTCATCATTAAAGGCACTTGTGTTTACAGGCTTTTTGTTAAGCTTCAACGCGTGGTCATTTGGGGGATTCGACCCAAGTCTGTCAGCGGGGAAAGCAGCGAGGGCCCGTGAGACTGGAAATGATCCAGCGCTGGACAGGACTGGAACTACAGGAGCGGTCGAAGGGCTCGGCCCGTAGAGCAGAGGGTTAGAGAAGGACAAGGCGGCTGCGCTCTGCAGCCACTGTCTGGCCATTGGAGCAAGAGACTGGGCTAACGCGGGGGGGCGCTGACCTAACCGTGGCGCGGCTAAGACTGAGTTTCGAGAGTATCCCCCGTGGAGCTGTGCGGCCGCGCGTGGGAGGAGTCGTGACGCTAGCGTGGGACAATGTCGGCCGCTCAGAAAATGCTGAGCGCAGCCAGAATGGAGAGTCTCCGCGTCAGGACGGATCAGGTGCGCTGACAGCGGGAGTGACACGTGCGAAGGAAGATGTTTGCGAGAATGCAAAACACTACGTCTCACTTCACCTTAAGGCCCGTGCAGCTGATGTGATCTTCAAATTGAATAGATGACCCCCGTTAAAGTCAACCTTGTGTGTTTCCGTTGCGCCTTCGCGTGGAAACACACTTGTGAATGTGTGGGCTGCCGGTGATTAGCTGACTCTTTGCCACTTGGAAATCTCTCAGGAGGGGAGATATGGAGCAGCTCAATTGAATCCTGGCAGGTAATCTAAGGAAACAGATGGATTTGAGTTATATTTGGCAGCAGATTAGCCACTTCCCCGTTGCTCAGAGAAATCTGCCGGTGCCAACTCCTGTTTGACAATCCGAATATTAGTCCGCGGTCATGGCTCGTGCACCGTTAGATTGCCTATTCTGATGAGTGCACCCTGCGGACTGAATACTATCTGTGATTTCTAAGGCCCAGCTGTGGGTGGCTGGCCAACCCTCCCACACCAAGGCGCTTACCCTGTCGCCATCCCTCTCGCCCTGCGTATTGTGCCGTGCCAGCGCAAAGTGCCAGAGGAAGTTATCAGCGCTCCATCCTCTCGCCCTAATCCTCTCCGAGGTGGGGAGAAAAGTGTTAAGCAGCACTTCCGCTGGCATTTATTAAAGACATAGGATGAACAGGTGTCACGGGGCCTAATCATCTGTCTTGAAATGAGATGCTATTTTTAGCGCACACTCCGGTTGCAGGTGATATACAGTCGACATGGTACGATGGGAGGAGTTCTCTCTCGTATATTGCTGCAGGGATATTGATGGCGCAGTCACCGTGTGTTGATTTTTCGTATGTGGCTGTCTGGAGCACAACATCCTGCCGGCGCTTTTCAAATTATTATTCATCAGATCGTATTTACTACAACATAACAGGGTTAGAATTGTTCGATTTTACAGTATTGAAATTGTCTCCCTCACTAACCGTCCAATCACCTTCATTTCTCAAAATCTGCTAATACTGCAATATTTCACACTATACGGACACTTGTTTTCAATGTGTCTTGTTTTCCCCATGTCTTTAGTGCAGTAACTATTCTAAACCTGCCTGTTTGTCCTGAGTTGATGATCTTACATGACCTCGGAGTCATTCCTTGTGAGTCCTCCTCACTTCTGATGGTTGTGACTCAGCAGTGATCATCGTCTAGTCAGAAGGTTGATGGTTAGAATCCAGTCCTTTCCATACCCACACCCCATGCTGAAGTGTCCATGCATGGCCAAGATACTAAACCCCAAAGTGCACCCATGAGTTCATATCGGGAAAAGTGTCTGTGCATAATGTAGATTGACTGTATGAATGTTTGTGTGACTATAGGCAAATGTCGAAAACAGTATTGAACACTTTGAATGGTCAAGTCAAGAAACGGGGCACACAAATATATTGTGAATCAGAAATGAAACATGGCGGATCCACAGATCAAGATGTTTTGGCAGTTGATTGCGACCGTTGACCTCAAATGGACTTATCCGTTTATGCTGTCGGTATCATTGTTGCCTGTTCTCATGTGACTATCTATTGCACGTCTGACGGATCTGGAAGTGGATCCCTCACACGTGACTCTCCAAGGACAAATACTCTGGCATTAGATTCATTCATCATGATTCATGGAAGGTGGCACAAAGACACTATTTTCTGATCTGACAGTATAAAGTATATCAAACCGTTCAGGTCGCGATTAGAGCTGTAAACAGTCGTGCCACAGCCTCTGGTGAGGGCTTTTCCCCCAGTAGATCTCACGCATGTGAGTGATTTCAGATTGACATTAACCCCATCTCCTGGCAGTGCTGGCTGCTTGGGATGGTGTTAATGATTTATGCTGTTGGTATTTACCCACTGAGCCAGATTACTCCCTTATGATCCAATTATCAGCCTGTCTGTAGTGGACTCAGAGGCCGGCAGGGTCACCGCTTAACCACGACATCCACTATGATGGAAGTTCTACTCAAGTGCAGATGCTAAGTCAAGGATTGGTCTCACCGTCTGTTGAAAGCCAGCGGTGCACAGTGGGATGCCAGGTACTCTACACGCTAAGAGTTTGGGGTTCCCTTATTGGATATCTCTAGGGCTGAAGGGCTAGACGAGCTGTCCTCTTGCCATAGGATCAGGGGTTCAATTCCTGCCCCCCCGCCCCCTGCCCGCCCACCGCATGCTGAAGTGTCCTTGGACAAGATACTGAACCCCACGTTGCCCCATGTACTCATAGATACAAAGTGGTGCAAATAGGGGCACTGTATGAATGCTATGTAATGCTACGCACACGCCGACCTTTTACTGTTTCAGTGTCATTGTGTCACAGACAAAGAATGTGTACACAAGAAAAGTATAGATCAGAAACTTTAGAGTTCAAAGTGAAAGTGATAATACTTGATGAAATGAGCAATATGTTGATTCTTGAATCGATCAATCCATTGATTTGATCAGTTAAAGCAAAGTACACCCAAGTTCATTTGCTATTTTGCTAAGTGTTTTTGTATCTGTCAGTGGGGCAGAGACATTTACAATTAAACATAATGCTTATCTATAACATAGATAATTAAACCTGTTCAACGACTATGTTGAAATGATGCATCATGATTTACATCAGAATTACATGTAAAACATTGTTCTCAAATTGAACTTCAGGAATCCAGTTCCCTCAACTTTCTGCAGCACATGTGTCCACTAGAGGGCAGTGTGGCGCTAGAGCCTGACATAGCTGGTTGCCTCTCCATGCAAAGCCAGTGTTTTAGCAATCTTAAATACAGAACACAACAAAAAAATCCCTAAAAAAACAAGAAGCAAAAAGAGAAAGAAAATAAATAAAAATGGATTTATAAAACCCATTTCATAAAAAAAAGCAGTGGATTGCACATGCAGATACTCTGAACACAGACTGTGTGAACGTGTGTTTTGTTTTTGTCTTTATTTTTTATTATTTTATATGCATGAGGGGTTGAGAGGAGGCCCAGCGCAGGTGTTTGAGATGGAAAACAGAGTGTATCTGCCCTGTGGGCCTCCTCAGCAGCCTGGACTCTGAAGACGTCACTTGTGACATTTTACACTCACTCATTTCACTGCCCCATGTCAAATAATACACTGTGTGCACACACACACACACACACACACACACACACACACTGACTCACTCACTCACATATGCACATGTATGAGTACAGCACACACATGGACACACACACACACACACACACACACACACACACACACACACACACACACACACACACACACACCACATGCGAGAGCATAGACGGATACTCTCCCTGCCTCACACACACACACACACACACACACTTTGTCCGGCAGCCGTCCAGGCAGGCAGGCAGGCAGGCTCCATCAGATAAATATGAAGCTTGTAATGCGACCACAGAGACGGGGCTGATGGGATCAATAAAGAACAACGCTGCAGGTCACCGGGAGAACACAGCGAGAGGATAAATATGGACTGGCTCATCGGAAAACAGAGCGGCGAGACTGACGGGTACACAGAACTATATCTTTGCTCGTGTGTTCTCTCACCCATCCGACACAGATCAGACAGACTGATTTCTTGCTCTGCTGTGCTCCAGCTCAAGTAGACCTTTGGGAGGCCGTGTTTCCACTGCTCTGGCCTCGGCTTGTTAGGGAGTTGAATGGGATCCATGTGATGCACACAGCAGGATGAGTACTGGAATTTGTGTTGGATTAGATGTTGTTTTCCATGAAATCGTGTCTGCTGGTGTGTGTCGAAGTGTAGCTGAAAGTGGCTGTACGGGTTTTCAGTTTTGTTTTCTCTTTTGTTTTCATACCTTAACATGGCTGTTCATTTGAAAGAGTCTGTGGACTTTCAATGAGGGAAATCGGCAGCGAAGGTGTCAGTGAGAATCAGACTTCAACTAACACATCTCACTTAGCACAGCTATTTAAAGCTGCGTCTTCAAGTGATGATGAGGTGTGTGTGAAGCAACTTGTCTCTGTTTCATCACGTCTGATCTCGAAGCTGTGGAAGAAAAAGCCTGAGCTGAGTGATGCTAGACATGTGCCAGACTGTCTGGTGGCTGTCCTTAAACCTGCATATATCATATCATATACCATTATTATTATTATATTGAATTTGCGTCCGCTTTCTTTGGATATTCCAGTCATCAGGTCTTGCCCGTGTGTGGGCCCTTGTTGATTCCTGAAACGGACCATAACACCGGCGGATATCACCGTACCTAGCGCAGGCGGTAACAGAGTTACTGTAATTCATGGATAGATGTGAATGGCGGCGCTCAGACGAGATATAAGACGTGTATTTGCCGAAGTGGTGGCTACTGTGCATCGGCTGGCGTGTCATTGATTATGCTGTGACGTGCCAATAGTGGCCCCTTTCTGTGAATGGACCCCAGGTGTGTCTGTGAGTGTGAAACGTTGATCGTCTTTGTACGTTGGCCCTGCGTTTACTCTTGTACCCAACTCCAGTTGGGATTGGTCTCCAGCGCCATACACCCAAAAGCAGTGTACTATAAATGGATGGATGGATGTTAATCTGTTGGACCCTGCTTTGTACATTTACATCGCTCTGTTACACACTACAGGAGCATGCATTTAGTGTTATTGGCACTAAATATTTATTGGCACATTTCACTGGCAATCTACATCCTTTGGATCTGAAGCAGCAAATGTAACTTAGCCAGACCACTAGCACTGAAAGCATTCACTCTTCTGAGAGTTCAGGAAAAAGTTAGCGCCCTGGACTTTATTACGAGTGCGAAAGAGGGTGTTACTCACATGAAGCGATCATTTCCAAGTTTATGTTGGCCCGAACCAAACTTTGCGTCATTTAAATTCACCCTTTATATGTTGTTTACCTCACTGCCACCGTCATTTACAGTGTAACCATCATCAGCTCATCATCCACGATCTTCTGAATATAATAGTTTGAGCATGATTCATGGTCATACACATCTTATGTTGATATTTTGAGTATTTTTGTATGTTTTCCTCATCTCTTTGTGTTTGGTAAGCACTGAGCTGTGCACCTTTTTTGTTTTATTTTTTCATGTTTTAGGATCAAAGAAGAACCAAAGCCTCAGCCAGCACAGTAAGTAAACTCCATTACCCAGAGTGCTCTAGGCTTTGACCCTTCTTCCTGTCAGTCAGCGCTTTGTGCTTCATGTGGCTCTCTCTTCTTTGTCTGGGAGGAAAATGAAAGACGTGTCACCGATGTCATGCAAAGCCGCTGTGGTCGCATGATGACCGCAACCTGTATTATCCTCCAATCGCAAGCACCGACCAGATTCATGCAATTTGTATTGGTTGCTTAACAGTGGGCTTCCATGACATCAGCGGCAAAGGTTTTTTTCCTTTCAAACAGCTTTGTTATTGCCAGGCCCTCCACAAAACCTCTCCACCCCCCCACCCCCCCGTCCCTGGTCTCTAACTGGCTGCTCATCCAGTGTGTCATCTGACTGGCTTGTGCAGCCTCGTAATCTGACCACAAGTGTGGACTAGAAGCATCACTCCCGCTCTACTGAACTGTAGCTGCATTTTCACCAAATCTACCTGCAGGCCTTATACCGTTCCAACAACCTGACCCCTTCTGCACCACCAAGCCGGAGTAAACCACACTCCTGTTCCCCTCAGCGCAGCATCTGATGCAGCTCCCATTTCCATTGGCTGCAGAACCTTCCTGCTTCTTCTCTCCTGTACTGTCTGCGTGTATCACCTCTCTCTCCCTCTCTCCCTCTCTTCCTCTCTCTCTCTCTCTTCTCCCTCTCTCTCTCTCTCTCTCTCTCTCTCTCTCTCTCTCTCCCTCTCTCTCTCTCTCTCTCACTGTATTTCTGACTAGTTGTCGATGTTCCACCGACTGCCGCTCTGCCCGGCCTTCTCCTCTCTCTCTGCACTAGCTGGTTGTGATGAATGTCCCTTGCTATTGTTCACTTCTCAGAATCCGCCCTGCTTCCTCAAATACCATTTTGAGAATAGATTGTTTTCCTCCCATGATGACTCATTGCGATGTTTCAGTCACACTGTCCTTATTTGAACAGGTGGTTTCCCTTTAGTGGGATCACTGAGCTGGTAAATAACGTTCTTCAGCCTCAGCAAAAGTCCCAAAATGACAAGGAGCCAGAGCCAGACACGTAAGTTATAGCAACATAACCCGTTTGATCTCCACATAGCAGGCACAAACATACAGTGGCGGCAGGTGGACGCACAGTATGTTTGACTCTAGTGGATATTGAAATATGGTGTACTGCTCATCAGCATGTGTGTGGCAGTGTATGAGATATATTGAGGATGTGAGAGTGAATTTGAATGATGGATTACGCCTGTATAAACAAAATAAGGCTGTGTGAGGTGGAACAAGTGCAAGACAACGACAACAGATGATGTCATATACATTATAATGATTGATTTCATGGTCGGATCAATTAGGAGGAATTCTGCTCAGGTGTGTGTGTCAATAGTCTGGACTAAAAGATGAAAAAAAGTGTTGCTAAGGGTGTTTTTGATGCATTTCTTTGTATGTTATTTTCAATAAATATCCTAGATTTTTATTTTCAAGATATAACAAGTTCTTCAAATGCACTGAATGCCAAGCAGCATTAGCAATTAGCTAAAACTAGCTCTTTAGCTTGAGCAAGAGGGGCAGCTGGGAAGTTAAGTCACCCTCAAACTCGAGAATAGAATAGAATAAAACTTTATTCATTCACATTAGGGACATTGTGGTGTTGGAGCAGAAAAGACATCAGGGACAGAGTAAGACAGATGATGATGATCCTACATATAATAATAACAGCAATAATAATATTAATAACAACAAGAATAACAACAACAACAATAATAATAATAATAATAATAGTAATATTTGTGATGATAATAAATGTGTTGTATGTACAGTACACATCCACATGTACACATAAACCTAAGCATCCATATATTTACACACATCCACACCCTTAGACATACTACATACAGGATATGTACCATACATACTGGAAATATATACTGTATATATATATATATATATATATGTGACAAAACACCAAATTCATGGAAATGTTGTTTACTGCTCTAGTGACGTAAACATAATATGGCGTTTGCTTGCTGCTCTGCCTGTGTAAGATGATCAGTCAGAGCAGTGAGTGTGTCAGTGGTCAAACAGTCAATCATTGCCTATGTATGTACATTTTTTTCACACACACACACACACACACACACACACACATATTTACTGTGCTAACGCATCTTTTAATGTCCCACAGTTGAACCACAGTTAAATCACAGTGAAGAACTGAGTTATATTTAGAACGATAGTGGAGCAAAGTCACTCGGCTCAGTTTGTGGCGCGGGAACAAAACAGAGTCTTGTAGTTCAACTTCGCTGTCACATGTCCAAGACAGGGGCTCGTGTTACTGGCTGCTTGTGGCTGCGTTGGTGTGGCCCTGAGGTAAGAGAGCTCTGATACGCCAGCATGGGACGGGACAATGGGCAGCGTATGATTACTCGTCAGCAGTATCACCCACATTTGACCGTGTTTGACCGAATAAGTTGGAGCGGGCACGGAGCACCAGCTGCCCACTGCAGCACGGGTCGACTTTCATCTTTGTTCACGCTCTACCTGAAACACATTGACTCCGCTTAAAGCGTCCACACTACTTTCTCTCTCCTTCACTTTGCGCGTATCCTCTCTCTCTCTCATTCTATTTGAACTCCTGCGCCATACGCCAATCATCTCTGCAACAGTCCACTGGTTTGTTCTTAACATTCGCTGTCCCACCCCCCACCTATGAGGTGAGCATATGGAGGGGTGACCTGATACATTAGATGGGAGAGGTAATCACTGGTCATCTCAAATAGCTCTTTTCAGTGACCTTGTCTGTCAGTGGAGCAGAGAGCGTCAGCCCTTGTGGTTGGGCAGGACCAAGCAGCAGTCTCCGTAGCCCTTTCGGCCTAAGTGGAGATCGAGCGAGAATAAAACATGATTGTTTGTCGTCGTCTTTCCTCGTCCTCCGAGACGTCGCCTCACCCCTCGCGTCGGTCTCCATCGGCGCGTTATCTGCAAATGAGATTTGATGGGACGTGTTTTTACGAGGGTAAACAAAAGAGTGCGGCACAATTAGTTCTTTAATCCCTGCGCGGGTACAATTCGAGGCATGCCGCTGGCTCTCTACCTAATGTTTACATACCACAGAGACTTCCGCATGCCATCACCACATGCGGCCGGTCTTCAGGTGATGTGCGTCGGTTACGTTTGGGCTCTTAAAGGCCTGGTTGTGGGTAAAGGAGGCGCGTTTATCTCAAACACAGAGCTGTATGTGGTAAAAGGATAGCGCTGCTCAATAATTCACAAGTGCTAATGAATGTTGCAGGGGATATGTGGGGCGAAACCAATTCTAATCGCCATATTATGAAGTCAGCCCAGTGTTTAGTTTCCAAGGAGACGCTCAATTGACATGTGTCATACAAAATGCATGTGAAGAGTTTTTTTTCGGCCGTCTCTCGGGACTTGTTTAGGGGATGAGGAGCAAGAGAATGTATAAGATCAGGTGCACTGCATCAGTAGGAGGCCATCTGTAGGACACTTACAGTAACGCAGGAGATGCAGCACTACAGAGTTGATGACGTGCGATAACTACCTATGATCTTTAATAAGTAATACAGCTGAGAAATTCTAACGGTAATATCGTGATCCGACTCGAGGGTGTCACGTTACAACTGCCCCGATATAGACGCACAGGAGCAAATGATTCATTTAATGTGGCGGAACCTGAGAAAGTGGAATTAAGTGATGTTCTTAAACTTGCAAAGCAAATTTGATACCCCTGCCCACACACACACCCACACACACACGCACACACACACACACACACACACACACACCTCTGCTGTTTTGGGAGAGGTGTGCTATCAAAGGAGGAGCTCAGCTTTGGAGGCTCTGAAGCCTCTCTTACAGTGCACATGCATGACTGAGTTTATGTCCGTTATTTAAATGTGGAGCTAAACACATTATTTGCATTTTTTTTTTTTGGTCATAACGGAAAAGTCCTAATAATGTCTCCCATGTGTTGAAACTCCAGATTTGACTGTATCTCAAAACAACCTCAGAGGATGATATCCCTCCCTTTCCCTAACACCTCTCCTTTCATTTGCAGGAAGTTGCACCAGCAGTTTGAATCATACAAGGACCAGGTTAAGAAGATGGGAGACGAGTCCAAACAGGCTCAGGACCAGAAGAGCGAAGCCCCAATCTGTGGGATATGCCACAAAACCAAGTTTGCCGATGGCTGTGGCCACCTCTGTTCATATTGCCAAACAAAATTCTGTGCTCGGTGCGGAGGACGAGTGTCTCTGCGGTCAAATAAGGTAACGCTGACTCAATGCTGACATACGTACTCACACGCATGCACTCATACAGATGTTGCACTCGCAGGTAGATTTCCCCCTACAGTGCTACTTGCACTGCGAAGTATTGAAATATTGCAGTGGGCAGCACAAGAGTGTCTTTAAAGGTGCAGTGTGTAGGATTTTAGCACATTTCTGTCACATCTTTGTGTAGATATAGAATTACAAAACAATTAAAGACGGACATTTTTATGAACGTTTAACTACCACTATGTATAACTTTTGACATTACCCTAAAACGAGCCCTTTAATCGCCATGTTTTTACAGTAGCCCAGATTGGACGAAGTAACCATCTATTGAGCTTTAATTGACAGCGGCCTGCTGCCATAGGTTCTCCTGCATGCTTGAAAGGGAAGGGTGAGCCAATGGATACAACATGTAACTTCTCCAATAGATGTCACCAAGTCTTACACTCTGCACCTTTAATGCCAACTAATGTTTTTTCAGAATTTCAACATCACACAAATCAGAGACTTTATTCATTTTTCAATCTAATCCAGTTCACTCAAATGAGTTTACCCACAGCTCCAGATTCTCATGTTTTACTGTAACTAACAGTGGCTCGATTTCACCACAGGAGGGAACTGTTCCTCCTTTTCTATTACCTCAATAGCAGTGGGGCACTCCAGTGCCCCAACTACCCACTGTCAAATCCTTGCCCCAGGCTAAGCCTTTAGTGTAGGAGCGCTTCCATTTGAATCATGAGCTTTGACTGTTCTAATGTGATGCCGTGCAATCCTCTCTGTTGAAGTATGTGAAGATGCCACTGGGACAAACTAATGCCACTCACACTCTCTGTTCCTGTGTCTTCCCTTCCCTCCTCTGCCTCCCTGCATTCCTGCTCTCATGGAATTGCAACAGGAGGACAAAGTGGTTAGCAAATTATTTTCTGCGTTTCTTGGGAGTGTGTTTGTGAACTCAAGCATTGCTCATGGAATGCTTTGATATGTATATAAACACATACAGCAGCCAATGATGACAATGAACAGACAAAAAGTCCTGTGCTGACATAAACGCAAAATAAACATGAAGAACCTTATGCTAAATAAACAATGTGGTCCTCAAAGGGGTATGATAGTGTTTCAGGGAGTTTCAAAGTTTGCCCAAAAAAAGCAACTGCAAGGGTTAGAGTTAAAAGTGATGACCTTAAACATGACTCAGGTAAAAAAGAGTCCCACTTTAATGGAGCACTCTGCTGCTTTTCTCAAGTTACACTTGTCTTTGAGAAGTTGTGTCGTATGTCCTGCGGCTCTAAACTGAGATTAACAACTGTGCGAAAACATTTCTTGATGATATTAATGGGATGGATTAATAATACGATTAATGGGTGGAGCTTTGAGGCTTATTTGTCTTTTTTAACCAGGAAATTCTCATACTGTCTGGGGGTTGTGATGAAACAGTATAATTATTCAGTGAATATTGGCATCCATCTTGGACCACACTTCAAATATAAAGTGTGCAATGCGCCGGTAAAGGTAATCTAGATGAATACTCTATTTTTTATTTGTTTTTCATCAGCAATAATGTGAATTTGCAAACTCATCTCATCCAATCAGACTCTGTTGAAAGTATTTTGGATCTGTACACTCACGCACCCAATCCCAACTATTTAAATCCAATGTTAACATGTGGTCCCACATGTGATGTGTGCATCCACATGGATCTGCAAAGGAAAACAATTCAGACTGATCTAATGGAAGTATTGAATGGCCCTGGGGCTTATGCATAGCTGTGTAACTGACTAAACCACTTTAACAACACACAGAGCCGCATGTACATATCCCATCAATGCCTTTGCCATAAATACCAGAACTTCTCAAAGTTGTCGCAGATGTATATTTAGCTGTTGAGGGTCGAGCAGTGACTTAACAGTGGATGCTCCACTTGGACAAGGGTGAATAGTTTCCACTGAAATAACAGTGCTGCAAAAAAAATGGGAAAGCCCTGTGCTCTGATGGGTTGCCAGTTGTACAGGCCGCCATTGTACCATAGCAGATAATAGGCCGAAGATCAGTTACTGTGTTCTACTGATGGTGTTGAGTAATAACAGTGGCAGCAGGCCGGCGATGGAGGCCGATGGGGCATTGGCAGCAAAGCCCGGAGATGCCTCTCTGAGGCACTGCCCACTCTTTACCTGGAGCCTGAGCGGCTGCCCGTCACCACGGTCAGTTGTCCACACAGACCTCGGGAGCCCCTAAATATGTACGTGTTCAAAAAATAACATTTTAAAGATATATTTTGTAATGCAAAGACACTTGAGGATTTTTTGCTGATACAGATGAAGGATTTTGAGAAATATTCAGTGTAAAGTAAACATTTGATCTCATTACAAAGATGGATATTAGATCCCAGTGACATAGTCATTCCACTGTTTCAGTACAAAGTAATCAGGCTATGTATGAATGTTTGTCGTTGAAGATCTAACTATCACACATAGTTCTGGAGGATACACGAACATAAAGTGATAGTGATGGTTATTAAAAAGGTGTTGCACATGTCTCAGTAACGCATTGCATGTAGTGGTGTCAGGAGCCATGCACTGTGCATCTTCAGTCTGATACATCTGGAGAGCATGTTGTAAATAGAAGCCCCACAGTGAAGGTTGTGGCAGACAGCATAGGCTCCTGTATTGTCTATTGGAGTGATTGGATTATTGAGAGGTGTTTTCCATAGCTGGCTCTAGCCCCTTTTTTTCTTTGCCCTATGGGAGAGACAATGGTTTGGCGCCCCCTACTGTCTTGGACAGCGGCAGCATCTGTGTGATAATGGGTGGTATCAAAGTTGAGAGTTGGCCAAAGTGGGCTTGTTGGCGCTAGCACGGGAGAGGCTGTGCTGCCTCCCCATTGGACGGCGGCGCCGAATTGGGACGCGAGGCATCTGTAATGATATCGCATCAACTGTGCTGCCACGGTCAGACTTGACTGAGTGTTACAGAGGAACTAACGCAGCGGAGCCGGGCAGCAGCAGCAGCAGCAGCAGCAGCAGCAGCAGCAGCGTGATTTCACGCGCTTGCACTGACATTGAACGCGGGATTGTCTGCACGCTCCACGGCTCCGCGCTCACGATCCACGACTGGAATCTGTCCTTTTAAGAATCTTTTTCCGATGGTGTCATCGCTGAGGCGATAGAGACAGTCAGACAGACAGACAGACAGACAGAGGCAGGCAGGCAGGCAGGCAGACAGACGCAGAGCGTGCGGTATCGGTGCCCGGTGTAACCTTCAGAGTGTTGTTCCGGCTGCCGCTCGCCCCGCCGTCTGGCCGGTGGAGCTGTCCGTGGTGCTGAAGGTCGGAGCGAGTCCTTCGCTCTTTGCGGCGGGAGCAGCGGGACCACGGCGTCTCCGTCAGAGAAGGACTGGTCACTGACGCACGGACAGTTCTCTCTCGGCGGCACCATGGGTAAGAGCAGAATTTGGCTGTGCCACCGACTCCTTATGTAATGGTATGTCAGGCTTTCCGTGCGCGTTACCGTCTCCATGTGCGCTGCTACGCCGCCGTGTGTTTGTGCCTTCTCTAAAATGACAGCGACTCGTGTCTGCCTCCCTTTACCCAAAATGAAGTAGGTCTGAGTGAGGTGGGGGTGAGGGGCGGGGGGGGGGGGGGGGGGGGGTGTTGGTGGGGGGCGCTGTATTTGTCTGACAAACACCAGCCATCTGCACGCCAAACCTTATTTTGGATCTCTACAGTATTTCCCCGCCTCCTCCCTTTCTTCCTCCATCCCTGAACTTCAAACAAGGCACATAAATATTCATCAGGTCTGTTATTATTACTGGCACACACTAAAATTAGAAGCTCATTAAAATGTAATTCACCACGTGCATGCCAGTGTTGCTGCATGTGAATGCAGGGCCTTCCCTTCCCTTCTCATTGGCCAGGCACTTAATGAGTGACAACAAGAATTGCCCTGTGAAGTTTTCATTCTGGATACCTGCCTCAAATCCAGTGTTCTTGAATGTAGCTGTCGTGCATGGGATCTGTCCATGTCACGCTATTATTCATTTGTTTTCGTTCGAATTCGTCCTTGCTCCTTTAAAGAACGCGAGATAGAATCTAACAGCGACGCTGCCCCGCCAGTTAATTTCCATTATCTGTGACAAGGACTGTTCTGCACTTTATTAGAAAGTAGGCTACGTCACCGATGCCTGTGTGCTGAGACTGGACTTGGTCTAGACTTGAATGTCCACTCCACTCCCTCCAACATGAGTCTTTAATGAGTGGTCCAGTTCACTTCAGCTTAAATGAAGGAGAGAAACACCGAGGCAATATGATACCGGTGACAGTTCATTTACCACCACATCAATATTGCAGCATGCGCCAGCTATACTTTGCTTCTTCTTTTTTTTTTTTGCCCTTATTAGTCACTAACAGGAATACTGGGGGAAACAAGAATATATGAAATGTGTTTACCAGATGGAAGCTGAGCACTGAGGTCATGGTTGTATTGGGTGCATCTAAATACGTTGGCACATCAGGATCCTTGCATCATTCCTTTCAAGTAATGCCAATTGATTCTAATTTTTAAAGAGCCCTTTGTGAAATCCAGACCGTTTAGCACGTATATAACATCTGCTGTTATGAATGGACAAATCAACGCAAAATGAATGAACCTAAGAACATCATTGATTTACTTAAACATATGAGGTTTCCATTATGAGCTGGCTGTGATATGCCCGAAAGGATATAGATACG
>JAFBJT010111268.1:93405-111734 GCA_016785325.1 Chascanopsetta lugubris | reverse complement strand
GTGTGTGTGTGTGTGTGTGTGTGTGTGTGTGTGTGTGTGTGTGTGTGTGTGTGTGTGTGTGTGTGTGTGTGTGTGACTGTGCGTGTGTAAACAGCAGACGACACAAACATCCACTTTCCCGCTCCTTGAGAGAGAGAGTCCTTGGAACCATTTTCACATTGGCACCCTCAGCAGCTCAAACCTGTGTATACAGTACCTCACACATGATCACATAGCTCCCAGCCCTCTCTCTCTCACACACACACACTCTCTCTCTCTCACACACACCCTACAGTGGAGCCTTTGGCCTTGAACAGTATTGATTTCATCTTTTGATGCCTGTCTGCTGCAGAATCCATGGAAACCACACGTGATTACACACTTATCCCTGCTATCAGTGTGGGAGGGTGTGAGAGGGTTGTTGGCTCTGTGCCTCCCCAGGCTCATGGGCTGCCCTGTCAGTCAGTCAATCAGTCTGGCTGCTGCTGCTTTTGAAGGAAACACTGTCAAGCTTTGACTTTAACTGGCTGAGACTGAATGGGGTCGTTTTTTCGGTTTTGTGTTACAAGTGTCCGTTTTGGAACAGCTGCGTGTGGTGTGTGTGTGTTGTGTGTGTGTGTGTGTGTGTGTGTGTGTGTGTAGCCTTGGTCATAAGCTGACCAGCTATCCAATGCACATGACTGGGATGGTATGCTGTCAGTGAACTGGAGGAGGAAGGGGGTTGGGGTTGTGACCCCTGGGGTGCACAAGTATGTGTGCGCATGTGGTGTGATGAAAAACGGGCCTGCATTGAGTGAAGGTTGCTGGTTTGAATCCCACATCAAGGGGAACACAGAGTAGAGTTCGAATCCCAAAAGCACCAGAGGGTTTTAGTATCTGATCCCAGCATCCTCACAGTGATTTTAGTTTGATATCGTTGATGTCAGACCGCTCTGTTTGTAACCGTGTGATGTCGCCATGCTGCTCTGTGATTGGTCAGATGTTTAGCTGATATTTATACTGGTGGATGGTTGATATGGTGGCGGTAGATTATGTATGTTCGATACATACAAACGACAAAAGAACCAAAAGATTGTTCAAGGAAGGTGCCGACTCAGCTTGATGTAGAATTGATCATCTTTGTATTTTAAGCTGTTAATGTAAGAAAGAAAAAAATCAGTTTTCAACGTATTAATAATGATAATAATAACAATAATAATAATAATAATAATAATAACAACAATAATCAACTTTAATATTATTATCATTATTATTATTATTATCAATAATAATAACAATAATAATAATAATAGTGTTATTATTAATAATAATAATAATAATAATAATAATAATAATAATAACAATAATAACAATAATAACAACAATAAACAGGAATGGCAATAATAATAATAATAATAATAATAAAACGTCATTATCATAAAACACAAGCACACTGGTTCTTGTATAGATTCAAAGGCGGGTCTCCCACATGCGGCGCCGGCAGTATGCTCCTCTGATTGGACTTTAATGCTCCATATGGTTCCTCAGTCCAACGAGCCACAGAACCCAGCTGCTCGTGACACGTCTCCTGGCATCAGGTCCAACCAGACTGTCCGTCAGTCGCCATAAGGACAAAGATTTGACTCCTGCTAATTGGCCCAGACGACTTGTTAGACACATGATTAGACAGATTCTAATTAAACGGTCACGCTTCAGCGTATGATCCGTGAGTGAGATTTGGTTTTTTTCACTGATCTGATACAGTGGGTTGAGCTTATGGTGCAACTTATTGATATTCTATTGTACTTCATTTTCAAACTCTATTTTTTTTAACATCATACGCTACAAAAGGTCTACTTGAAATATAGAGTTTGCTATGAATGGCTCCTGAGCCCAATAAGGACGTGCAGTTCACAGGGTGGCCACTTGAGGCTGTCAATCCCCATAGACTCCCATGTTAAAATGACCAACTTTAGCGGTGAATGAAACATGTTTAAAACCTTGTACAAACTACAGTTTCGGCCTCAATCAGTCACACTGGTTCCCATGACAACTGGAGCTTGCTTATTTTTATTCTATGGATGTTTGAAATGTTGCATAATAAAAGGGCGTGGCCTCTTGAGTGACACCTGGGCCGACCTTTACTGTTCACCTGGACTGTACCGTTCAAGTCACTGATTCATAACATTAACCACAGCGCTTTTATTTTGAAAATACAAGCGACATGAAATACATTTACAGCAATTATTTCTGTTTTACTGCTGTTATCCAAAACACAGCTGATTTTAAGACACAATAAATCAGATATACGTCGATGACGGATATCACTCGTAATGGCACTTTGATATTTGACTTTACTCTATTTAACAGCTATTGTAAATGTCTATTGTTGTCCTTGTTTTGTTGTTTGTCTCCATGACTGCGAATAATAAATAACCTGCTCTTATCTACTTCACCGATAAAGTACTTTTCAAGGCAGTTTTGTGCAAAGACGCCTGAGGGCCACACAGAGAGGCTGCTGTGTTGATGCTTGAGTTGATAGTCACAGCATTAGCCAAAGCAAAACCTTGTGTTCTAAGCCCCCCCCCTGCCCCCCCCTCGTCTCGTCGCACCTTTACACCTCTCTCATCTTGACCTATTGTTGCACAGCTCCTTCATGAAGCCCCTCACACACAATGGGGCTTAGAGGGGATGACATAGGCCCCGTACATCAAGACAATAGCCTCACATTATCTCGACTCGGGGCCCCTCAAAAAGAATCATGTATAGCTATCGGGATGAATCATCTTAAATGATTTTTTTCTTTAACCTGAAATGTCAAAGCACAAAAAAAAAGAAAAGAAATAAAACGTCTCGTGGGGGTGGGAGGTTTGTTTTTGTGCGTCTTTGTTTTCTGCCAGGTTGTAATTTGTGTAAGTGCATGAGAAGGAATGTTACAGGAATGTTTGATCTCTGTGTGCACCAGAGATGCTTATTAGAGCTGGAATTTTTCCTCCATCTGATTTATATCAGGTGTGAGTGTGTGGATGGGTAATTTAGCTGATGCAAGCATTTTTATTACAGAGCTGAGCTGGTGCTGGTGGAAATGATAGGTCTGCGTTACAGAGTCTGTGGACTCCTGTTGTCTCCTGGAATGTGTTTTCAGACTCACCTGCAAGTGCGAGAGCTTCAACTGGAATTAATGTCAGCCTCCTTTAAAGGTGCAGTCTGTGAGATGTGTTGATGTTTAGTGGTGAAGTTGCACCCGTCACGTCACCCTCACCCTTCTGAGCATGGTGGAAAGTAAAGATGTGTAGTATGTCCACTCTTGGCTACTGTAGGAACATGGCGGCCCCCGAAGAGAGGACACGCTCCTCATGTAAATTTACATTAATGGGCTCAGCATTAATTAATAAAAATCAGTATGTCATTATTTTGTAATATCTTTTCTACTCATAGAAGGGGGAAAATGACCCAAATCTAAGACAGTGTGGCGTCCAAAATTGTCAATCTATCAATACTTTTCCCCAAGTTGAGCTTGAACCTGCTATCACTTTAACTGTCAGAACTATATGTCTCATATCATACCACTGCACCACCAGGGAAAAGGATGCCTACCTGCCAAAAAAAACAACACTCACAGCACAGTATAGCATCGAAAATCGACAAAAAACATCATAGAATAGTATGGTGTCCAAAATCATGAAAAACATCATAGAATAGTATGGTGTCCAAAATCGTACAAAAAGTACTTCATATTATAGTATACCGTCCAAAATTGTCAAAAAACGTCATCGTATAGTATGGCGTCCAAAATCATGAAAAAATGTCATAGTATAGTATGACGTCCAAAATTGTCAAAAAATGTCTTAGTATAGTATGGTGTCCAAAATTGTCTAACAATGTCATAGTATAGTATGGCGTTTAAAAACAACAGTATAGTATGGCGTCGAAAAACTGTCATAGTATAATAATTACCTCCATCAATAGTTTTCCCCAAGCTGGGCTTGAACCTGCTATCAGTCAAACTGTCAGAACTATATGTCTCACATCATACCACTGCACCACCAGTGAACAGGTTAAATGCTTTCCAAAAAAGAAAAATCATGAAAAAACATCATAGTATAGCGTATAAAATTGTCAAAAAATGTCATAGTATAGTATGCCGTTTAAGAACGTCATAGTATAGTATGGCATCCAAAATTGTCAAAAAAAACATCTTAGTATAGTATGGCGTCCAAAATTGTCAAAAATGTCATAGTATAGTATGGCGTCCAAAATTGTCAAAAAACGTCATAGTATATAATATGGCGTCCAAAATCATGAAAAAATGTCATAGTATAGTATGGCGTTTAAAAACAACATAGCATGGTGTTGAAAACTGTCATAGTATTATAATTATCTCCATCAATACTTTTCCCCAAGCTGGGCTTGAACCTGCTATCATTTTAATTGTCAGATCTATATGTCTCACATCATACCACTGCACCACCAGGGAACAGGTTGATTACTTGCCAAAAAAGAAAAATCATGAAAAAACATCATAGCATAGTATGGCGTTTAAAATTGTCAAAAAATGTCATAGTATAGTATGGTGTCCAAAATCATACAAAAAAATACTTCATAGTATAGTGTGGCGTCCAAAATCATGAAAAAACATTATTGTATAGTATGGCGTTTCAAAACATCATGGTATAGTATGGCGTCCAAAATTGTCAAAAAATGTCATAGTATAGTATGGTGTCCAAAATTGTCTAACAATGTCATAGTATAGTATGGCGTTTAAAAACAACAGTCTAGTATGGCTTCGAAAACTGTCATAGTATAATAATTGTCTCCATCAATAGTTTTCCCCCAAGCTGGGCTTGAACCTGCTATCAGTTTACCTGTCAGAACTATATGTCTCATAACATACCACTGTGTGTGAGTGTCTGCCAAAAAACAAAAACACTCACAGCACAGTATAGCATCGAAAATCGTCAAAAAACCTCATAGTATAGTATGGTGTTCAAAATCATGAACAAACCTCAAAGTATAGTATGGTGTTCAAAATCGTACAAAAAATACTTCATAGTACAGTATGGCGTCGAAAAACACGAACAAATGTCATCGAATGAATCACTACCAAAGTATTTAGGAAAAAATAGGAACATTTTTGTTTCACAGTTCCTCTTGCTCCTCCCACTTCCTGGTGCCACCTCCCCCTCACTCCACCATCTGGTGCATCCTCCGGCTGCTTCTGCTCTGCTGACCAGCGCCCCCTGCTGCCACAACCAGGTATAGCCTCTCTCTACTATTTAATAATTAATTTATTGGGATTTTTACCATTATTTAGAGGTGGCAGTGCAAAGGTCACTGGTTCGAATCCTTCACTGTTACCCCAAGTGGCCATATGCACATGCAGAAAGGCTGCAGAGTCACTGGCCACAATACCGTGTCTACGATTGTATGATTGAGTCCTTGAGCTGTTTGCGTGCAGCGTTAGCATAGCTCCATTAGCTTTGCATCGAGCATTTGTCAACAAAACAGAACCATGAAACAAGAACAGAGGTTTTGGGTGTAGCTCAGTGGTAGAACACGTCATTTGAAAGCAATAGGTCAGAGTTTCAATTCTCAGCCTCTCTCTCTCTCTTATGTTACATGTCACTTTGGAGTTTTATAGAACCAGAAAACAACAAGTACTACAGGACCTGCACCTCTGCACATATCAAATGACTATATCATGCAGAGTAGTCCATGACCTCAGATAACCAGAGACTCGAGTGTTGGCTCAACCGGATCCAAAGACCTTTCAAGGGAATCGAACTCTGTCGTATTCCTTCCAGCATCCCGTTGAGAACATGTGCTCATACAACTTCCATGAGTCATCCATGAAGACAATTATAAAATGATTTGGCTACAGATCACAGGCGGGACTGGAAGTCCGTTGGTCATGGGTTCCCATGGAATCACTTATTTAGCCAGAACCAGACTGAGGAACTGGTCTGTTTTCGGAAATCCTGTCAAATCCTTTTCTATACAGAGATTAAACTGGAAATTTTCAGCAACCAGGACAAAGACAAACTATGTTTCCTGTGTGGTCACGGAGGCTTTTTGCTCAACTTGATGTTCCTCTCAGGTTCTGTAAGGTCTCACATCAAACATGGAGCAGTTGGAAGGTCCCTGCTTTCATCTGCCATGATTTCAAGTGTCTGCTGATGGAAAATCCCTTTGTGAGGTACAGCTGCCTCCAGTTAGTGTTTGACTTTCCACTGACCAATAAACAGAATGCAAACAACTCAGAACTGAAATAAGGGGAAGTGTTACTCTCACAGAGGACACAGGTGAAATCTTCATGGGGTAAGACAAGTGGTACTGTGAGTGTTTGGCAACATGGACAGAGGCGAGTGTGATTCCTGTGATTCACCGGATCCTCCTGATGCTACAAGTGCAAGTTCATATCTGAAAACAGCTATCAAAGGTGCAGTGTGTAAGATTTAGTGACATCTAGAGGTGCAGTTCCATGTTATAGCCATCACCTCACTCTTCTGATCATGCAGGAGAACCTATAATAGACTTCAGTTGTCATGTAAAACTCAAAAGATGTTTAGTGCGTCCACTCTGGGCTACTGTAAAAACATGGCGGCCCTCGTAGAGAGGACCCTCCCCTCATGTAAATACAGATTAATTAGCTCATTTAAGGTTATGAAGAAGAACAATACATTTAGGTGATTGTAAATTCATGAAAATGCCAATATGTTTCGTAATATTTTTAGAAGTGACAAAAATGACAGAAATCCTACACACTGCACCTTTAAACAATCTAGAAACACTGTAAGACAGCATATGGTGACAGACTTCCCTTAAGTACTTTGAGATTTTGACGCCAAAGACTTCAGCAGACTCACTACTTTTCCAAAAAAAAATAAAGGTCACAGGACGCCATGTTGGCTGAAGAATGCTAATAGGTCGTAATTGTCTCTGTATTTTCAGACAGATCTGATGAAAAGGGGCCACGTAGACGGCTGACCTCTGATTCTCTGATTTGGTTTTGATTTCCCCTCAGACTTGGCAGCACATGATGACCGGACTGATCCGACATGAGCAGAAATACCTTCCACGGGTAATTGACCCTTTTCCTGGACACCCACACTCAAAAGATCTAAAGGGTAAATCCTCCAGACTCTTAAGAGCCACTGATTAAACACATTTCACAAGTATTTCCCCTCCTATCCAGCACAGATCTAGCGGAGGTCTTTGGTCGCGGAACGCCCTTCTTTAGTGTGGAGCAGATCTGGGCATTACACAGCCTCCGAGCATCACCGTTATTTACGCAAAGCTGGACAAAATCAACCAAAAACATGCTTTTATTTTGAAATGTGTCCCTTTCCTGTGTGTATGTGTCTGTCATGCTTGATGTTTAAATGCGAGGATGGAGCCTAATGACGACCAGCTGCGTCAGGTAGCCTCCGCCCCCTCGCTTTCTCAGCCTTCAAAATAAAGGTCCCACTTTAGAAAATATTCATTTCCAGTCAAATTTGCTTTTGAAATTCATCTTTTTCTGCATTTCTGAGGATAACGGACATTTGTCTATTTATTCATATGAACTGGTATTGTCTATAAAACAAAAGTCTCTTATTTTAATTTCTTAATTCATAAATTAGTATATTATTGTGTATTGTTTGTTAATTTTTATTAATTTTTATTTTTTGTTTAAAATGTTAAATCATTTTCCTGACACACATTTGATCATTACTGATTATAAAGTTATGCTGTTTTCACATCCATTTGAGTTTCTTGAGAAGATGGAGTTTGGACTCATTGGCACTCAAATGAAGATGAAATATAGATCATATATAAATAAATAGCCCTCAAGATGTTTTCAATAATTTGAACGAATGATAACAACAGGTCTTGTATAATATAACAAAGTTTGATTGGCCCCTGAGTTTCTCATGTGGCACTCCTGGAGTAATAATTGCCCACCCCTGGTCTGTGCACGTGTGTGAGAACACAACATGCCTATGTATGTGCATGTGTGCCCGTCTATGTTTATCACAGGCTGGTGAGGGGGGAAGTGACTTGGCACCTCGCCAGCCGACGTCTCGGCGTTTCTCAAGAAAGACAAACGACATTGTTCCAGGAGCAGATTCCAGCTCTGCTGCCAAATCCCCCGCTCGCTCGCTCGCTCGCCCGCTCGGCCCGGACCGAAACTTCAGCCATGTAAAAAGGAGGAGGAGCCGAGCCGAGCGGGGGCCCCCCGACAAAGGATGACATTGGCTTGTAAGTTTTAGGGCGATGACGCTCAGGGGATTCCATTGTGTGGCTGTCACACAGAGTTAGGGCGAGAGAGCAAACACTTTCATGTGTGGATTAACATTTACCCGTCGGAGATAACAGATATTTGCCTTGGCTAATCCGGCCCTCTATTGATTTTTGTTCCCCCCCTTTAATAACTTCTTGCAAGCAAGCAAATTTTAATAAGTGCAAGAATGCTGACGTGTAAGAAGCCCGGGGAGAGAAGGGGGGGCTGCATCTGACACCGATAAGCGGCTTAATGTAGGTTAGAGAGAGTTTACACAACTTGAATTATGTATAGTAAGATATGTAATCAGAAGATATGGTTCTGTGACAGCAAAGTCAGAGATAAAATAACAACAAAATAATAATAACATATATGTACATGTATTTTTTATACAAATATGGACGTAGCATCGTTGTGGGCAATTCACTAGTCGGCCATCTTGCCGATGCCTAACTCCTCCTACTTCCTGTTTCATTCAAAAACGGGCAATGGGCGGAGCACAGGTAGAGCCGGGGGTGGTGCCCATGGTGCCATCCACAGAACCTGCCAGGTCGGCGCAGGTGTCACTCAAGAGGCCACGCCCCTTCATTATGCACAATTCCAGTTTCAACATGGGAGTCTATGGAGCCAGCCCCAAGTGGCCACTCTGTGAACTGCAAGTCTTTCCCACTTAGTCTGTATAGGACTCATCTGTCAGCCGGTTTGCCGCTTGAGTAACAGTCATCAAAAGCTTTGAAATAAAGACAATTATGGGATGGAAACTAGTTCAGTCATACATCCATAATATCATATCGTGATACTTTTTATTTAACACTAAAGTTGATGGAAGTTGTTGAAAGTTTTTGCCTGTGAAGCCAAATGTTGATGGAACTTGATCCAACTATTTGAAACCAGAATGGCATTCAGGCATTCAGGCATTCAGGCATTCAGGCATTCAGGCGAGCGCATAGCTCCGACACGGCCTGACAGTCCCATTCAAGTCAGGCTGCTCTAAATTTAACACACTCTCAAATATATCACTTCCTGATAGACTGAAAATGTTTTGTGTAATTCTAAAGACATTTAACCCCCCACCCACCCCACCGCACCCCCCTCCACCCCCATACGGATCCACACTGACTTCAATGACCTATTTCACTGACTGCTGCTTGGAGGTAATGGGCCATTCTGTTGCCGACACTGGAAGTTATTTTTAGCCAAGGCCACAGTCATGGTCCTGCTTACTCTTATTTAAAGGGTCAGTGTCTACGATTTGGTGACATCTAGTGGTGAAGTTGCATGCACCTTCACCCTGCGGGAGAACTTATGGTAGACCTCAGTTGTCATTCAAACTCAAAAGACGTTTAGTATGTCCACTCTGTGCTACTGTAAAAACATGGTGGCCCCCATTGAGAGGACACAGCTCCTTATGTAAATATACCTTCATGGACTCATTTAAGGGTAATGGGAAAGAAATGGGACATTTAAGTGAGTAATTGTTTTGTAATATTTCTAGGAGTGACAAAAAACGGCCGAAATCTTACCTTTAAGTCGAGGTTGATGAGGGTGAGTTCAGATGTGTCAACTTATTAATAATAATAATAATAATAATAATAATAAAATGCAGAACATCAATATCCTTATTGTTCGTTTTTTTAATGTTACCTGAAAAATAAACATCAGCGCTGACTCAGCATATTTGATAAACCATGACATCACATTTAAAGCTAGTTTAGCCATTACATATATAGATCAGGGGTCCCAAACATACGGCCTATGGGCCAGAACTGCCCCACCAGAGGGTCCAATGTATTTACATTCAATTCACTTGTACTTTTTTGTACTTGGACAAAAGGAAACAATTGAAGTTGTTGTTGTTTATAGGTCATTATGTTATAATTGCATTGGCCCCGCCCACTTGAGATCAATTTGGGGCATATTTGTCCCTTAAATGTATTTGAGAGGTTCAGAGGTTTACTGGCTTGGTCCTCGGCTTGGGGACAGGTGAAGGTTGCCCGCCCTCTGTGGTTGTGGTTGGCTGCAGCGGTCCATTCCCGGTCTGACCATCAGGGGCCGTGACACTCTGGTAACAGGCTCTGGGCGAGGGCTTGGGACTCGGGGCGGTGGGAGGGTCCTCGGTCGGGTGCATGGTCTCGTAATCCGGTCCGACCGAGTCCAGCTCCTGCTTCCTCAGGGACAGCATCCTGACCGCCCCTTTCTCCTTGAGTCTCGCTTGAGTCTTCGGGTTGCACTTGTAATAGAAACACGTCACCACCAGGGCGATGATCAGAAGCAGGATCGCGCCCCCTGCTCCCGCCAACATGGCCGCCACCGTCTTCAGCGGGATGCAAACCGACCTTTCTGGCGACGGCAATGGACTCTTACAGGTGGGACGGACGGCGTTGCTCCTCTCCGCGCTGACTTTGTTCGCCACGCGGCACCTGAAGCTCCTCTTCCCGTTCAGCTGCTGCCCCAACAACACAGTCAGCGTTTCTTTCGTGTCGCCCGTTAGCGCCATCTCATCGAGGGTCCACGAGAATTCCGCGCCTTGACGCTTGGCTACTTTGCACTTCAGGCTGACGGCGCTGGCGCTGGCGTCGTCGCAGAGATAAGAGAGCACAGGTTTGGACACATTGTCCTGCACGCAGAGACGCCCCTCCCACATTTTAGCCAATGTATTGTTCGGATGGACCACGTTAGCTTGGTACAGTCCCGCGTTGGAGAACTGCAGGTTCCTCAGCAGCAGAGATCCGCTGGCGGAGATGCCCTGCGCCGTCCCGACGGACACCCGGCCTCGCTCTCTGTAGAACACGATGGAGCCGTTGTGGGTCCATCTCATCATATGTGCGTCCTTCAGCCCCTTAAAGTCCAGAGGCAGAGTGGCGCTGCCTCCTACGGCAGCGTAGAGGTCACATGCAGCTTTGTCTGCTGCTGCTGCCGCAATGAATCCAGACAGGAGGATGAGGCCCAGAGAGGCAGCAACGCTCGCCATGATCCAAAGGGAGTCCCAAGATGTCCGCTTTGAATTCAGAAATAGAAAGAAATCATAATGTTAAGAAATTGTGTGTTCAATCGTCAAATGTCACTGTGAGACCTCACACGAGTGAGCCACAGTGCGAGTGGGACACGGACGTCAAATACACGGCTCCTCAAGGGAGGTGAGTCTGCGACAGAAAGGAACTTAGATCACAAACTGTCGACTTTCACTTCCTCAGAAGAGCTCTCATGTGACAACGCACAGGAATTATGTTTAGAAATCTGTGGTTTTTGGCCGTAACTCAGGATGATGATTCTAGGCACGACCCGATGACAAAACACACGTTGGTCAACAACAACTCACAAAGGACCACATGAGTTTTAACATGTCACAAAAATGCCACCAAAGAACTAATTATAACTGATTTCATATTCACCTTGTGACCCTGGCTTCTAAAGGCGACTGCTCTAACCAATGAACCACATTCAGTGTCTGATTTGTTAATGTTCTAGTTTTATTCAACAACAAAAACTACAGCCACATGATTTATTTTATTTGAATATATTTCACTTTTTCTATTATCTAGATTTTTTTTATTTGATGTTATTTTATTTATATTCATTTATGGTGTGCTCAGTCCATTTAATTTAAGTCCACTTTATTAGCCCCAGAGGGGCCAGTCAGTTTTAAATGTGCAGTTCACATGGTGGTCACTAGAGGCTGGCTCTGAAAGCGAGTCAATCCCCATGTAAAATTAAAATGGTTAGATTTAAAGGTGAGGTTTTTCTTCTTGCCTATTTTAATTCTATTGTGGTTTGATATTGTGCATAAGTAAGGGGCGTGGCCTCTTGAGTGACACCTGTCAGAGAGGTTTTTTTGCAAGATGGCCGACGAATGAACTACGCACTACGAGCTCTATGCAGATACCTATGAGTGACATCATATATTCTTACTCTATTGAGGTTTGAAATTGTGCATAAGTAAGGGGCGTGGCCTCTTGAGTGACACCTGGTGCCGAACAGGAAAGTTCTATGGGTGCCATGACAGCACCATGGGCACCACCCCAGCTCTACCGGTGCTTCGCCCACTGCCCATTTTTGGATGGACCAGGAAGTACTACGTCCATCTTAATATACAGCAGAGGTCTGAATCACATCCAGTCACATCTCGTCTGACTCAGGAGTTTTGATAAGTCACGTAGCTTTTGCAAATTTCAGAATCTGAAACATTTTTTGTTTCATATTTTTTTTATATTTAAATATACAGTTTGACTGCCTCCCAAACATCATAATCAAGCTCAGTAAACCCCCCTGCTGCTCTTCCAGTAAACCAACACACTCATGCCATCCATACCCATGTCTGTCTGTGGCTGAGTTGGCTCCATGGGTTCATTTCACTCCTCACATCTATAATCTCAGGCAATTAGCAGTGATTCAGACTGTGCCCCCTTCACAGACCCACGCTGAGACCAACACCTGCCTCCCTCTGTTCCACCGCCACCACACCTTTTCCTCCCCTGAGGGAAGAGACTCATGTGGAGGAGGGTGTCAGACTCACAGCTCAATGCAATAAACTATAGAGTTTAAAAAGTTGTAAAAAAAGTTTTTAAAAAATCTACATATTTAAAGTTGCAGTGTGTAAGATGTCGTGACATCTAGAGGTGAAGTATACGTATATTCAATCTCGTTGTACATTGTGTATAATGACAATAAAGGCATTCCATTCTATGTACACTATAATATGAAGTTACATTAAGGTCTCATCTGTGCAAATTTCCATCTGTTATAGATGAAAACAACTGATTCCTGATTCTCTTCGCTTCTGTCCTTGTCTGCTCTGCCTTGTCTGTCTTTCCTCACACACACACGCACACACATATACACACACACACACAGCGTCAGCGGGGTGGAAGAGGAAGTGAGCTGTGCTACCGTCTGACGACACAGTCTTTTGTCAGAGCAACGCTTTATAACTTTAGGATTCTATATAATTGATTGGCTGATCCTCTAAGGAGGGCGTCAAACATATGGCTCATGGGCCATAACCCGCCCAACAGAGGGTTCTATCCGGCCCACCAGGTGACTTTGCAAAGTGTAAACATTGCAGAGAATTACAGAGGTTAGGGCAAATGAACAAAAGTGCTTACTATGAGTTTTTACCCACACTATTTTAAAGTTGCAGTGTGGGGAATTTTGGTCGTTTTTGTCTAAAAATATTAGAAAACAATTACATACTGACATTTTCATGGATTTATAATCACCTACATGTTTTATTTTTTCCATTACCCTTAAATGAGCCCATTAATGTACATTTACATGAGGAGTGGGTCTTCTCTACGGGGGCCACCATGTTTTTTCAGTAGCTCAGAGTGGACGTATTAAACATCTTTTAAGTTTGAATGACAACTGAAGTCGACCACAGGTTCTCCTGCATGCTCAGAAGGGTGAGGTGATGGATGCAACATGCAACTTCACCACTAGAGGTCACCAGATCTTACACACTGCATCTTTAATGTGTTTGTCTATGATGACTCACCAAAGGCCATGGACAAAGTGCTCCTAGCCTCTCTGTCGTCTGATCAAACCAAATCACTTCATAATCCCTCTCGATCCCCCCGTCTGTATCACGCCCCCTAAATTGGCTACAAACTAACATCTGAATAGAGCAGGCACGGGTTAATTGGCCCGAGCTCCTGCTCCTTGGCGCTCTGAGGCCGTGGCGCCCATCTGCCGAGCTGATGTTTAATTCAGGGGCCCAGATGGAGGTGTAACGGCCCGGCTGTGAGATCCCCAACTCGCACTCTCTCACCAGACGTGGCTGTGAAGACTCATGGAGGCCTGGGGGGATTAGAGGAGGTCTGGGTGCTGGTGCCTCCTGCTCTCTGCCGTCACAGTCACTGTGGGACTCAGTGATGTCACTCTGAGTGAAGAGCTGCTTGTGAGGACTGCAGGGAGAGAGGCTCTGTACAAGCTGAGTGAACACGTGTGATGACCTCATCAATACATCAATATATCATAGAGTATAACTATGAAGAAGTCTTTCCCGATCCATTATCTTCCATCCATCAATCCATCAACCATCATCAAGTCATAATCCATCCATTACTATCCATCTATTGATCCATTCATCCATTCATTATCCATCCATCATTATCCATCTTCCATTGTCCATAATCCATTCGTCTTCCATTCATAATCCATTATCCATCTGTCTATTCATCCATTCATCCAGCATCTATTTATAATCAATCCATCCATCCACCCATCCATCCTCCATTCATAATGCATCTGTCTATTCATCCATCATCCATTCATGATCCATCCATCCATCTATCAATTTGTCATCCATCCACCTTTTCCAATCTATTTCCAATCCAAACCCTACTGTCCTTTCATCCATCATCCATTCACCCATTCACCCATGAGTCCTGCATATTGACCTGCATAATCTGTTTACATACTATTAAAACTATACACAGACAAAGTAAGTATAATAGAGTATTGTAAAGTATTTACACATCGGCCTACGACTCTACGACAGTAACCTGAGAAACCTCTGGAGTTGGATCCGGCCTCTTGTCCCTCAGGCCTGGAGCAGATTGCTCCAACGGGAAATTAACCATCTCACCTCCAACTTGGGTGATATCCAGGAAAACGTCCTCTAAATAAAAAAACATTAAGGAAAAAAATAAATTCAGGCATAAAGTCACCACAGACCATCCAGTCTGTTTTCACTCATTTGGCTGCTGAGTCTGTCAACGTCTGATTCTCATCACAGTCAAACGGGTCCTGGTTCCTGACGGGATCTTTGTGGACATGTCTGTGTTGCATCAGGAGGTTTGGTGAAGTGGACACAAAGAGAAGCCAGTTGTGTTTGGGTGAAGCTGCAGGAGTCTGTTGTTACGGCAACAAGGAAACAATTTGTTCCACTTTAAAACTCCAGAGAGGAACCGTCTGTATATCATTTTGATTCCACATCACATCCTGCATTGCCTCTTTATATCCTTCCTTCATGCTCCCTCCTTCCTTGCTTACATGATGGCATGTTTCAAAGATCACAGCATCACTCCCACCGTTGCCCCCCCCACCCCCCCCACCCCCCCCAAAAAAAGGGCCGCAGAGACAAAAGCCAGACATTGTCTTTCTGACAGGGTTCAAGAGATCACAGTTTATATTTCCTCTTGCATTACATGGGACTCTAAATTGTCTAGGGGGTGCGGGGAGGGGGGGCTGGGAACGAGGGGTGGAGGGGGCTTCAAACACAATAAGGGCTGAGGCTTATCATCCTGTGCCGCCAGTGAGGAGGAGGAAGCCGCTTCTTATATCATCTCTGTTTTGCTCGGGCCCAGCTGTTTCTGCTCACGGAGTCGGAGCAGCTATCTGTTGGGGGCGCCGGATCTTTGATGTGCGCGTGGAGGCAACGCTGCGGCTCCGATGACCCCGAGACCCCGCCTCCCACCAGTCTGCAGGAGTTCAAGTTTAAACAACAGACGTGATTTGTTTCTGTTATCGTTTTCCCTTCAGAGGTATCTGCTCTTGTTTTCCCTCAACCAACCAACATGGACTGAGCAGTGCTCACCGGATCTCTATTAAAGGTGCAGTGTGTACGATTTCGGCCATTTTTGTCACTTCTAAAAACAATAACAAAACAATCACATGCTGACATTGACATGAATTTAGTATTTATTTATTTTCCTAAATGAGCCCATTATTGAATATTTACAACTTCACCGATAGATGTCACCAATTGTTACACACTGCACCTTTAAGTTACTATGGTTGTGTTTCATCCATACACTGTATATACAGATGGACATAGCGTCCGTGAAGTGACCCATAGGTTTCTGTAGAGTGTTTATGAGGCTCAAAGTGGGCGGTTCACCCGTCGGCCATCTTGCTGATGCCTAACTCCTCCTTCTTCATATCCATCCAAAAAAGGGCCAAAGGGGCGGAGCACAGGTAGAGCTAGGGTGGTGCCCATGGTTCTGTCATAGAAGGTCGGCCCAGGTGTCACTCAAGAGGCCACACCCCTTAATCACGCACAATTTCAAACCTCAGTAGAACAAAAATAAGCGAGTTCGGAAAAAAACAATCCTAAATCAGAACATCTGCATTTGCCGCATTCCTTGAGTTTACACCAAATCAAGTCCTGGACAATCGTTTGTCGAATCGAGACAGATTTTTAAAGTTCAGGGCCAAGAATGGAAAATCAGCTTTGGCAGGGCAAAGTTGTTGCACAGCTGGAGAGAATGAACAAACAGTCGCTCTGTGAGATTTCATCACTGATTATGTCACTGGTACTTTCCTGCGGGTTAAACTGTGGGTCTGCAAGTTCCCTTTAAGATGGATGGACGAGTCATCCTCAACAGATGAAGCTGGTTTTCTCCATCTTTGATTCTGATCGAAAAATTCCCCCTGAACCTGATATTTGATTCAACACCAATCTTTGTGCTTTTTGATTTTTATCTTTAAAGGTGCAGTGTGTAAAACTTGGTGACATCTAGAGGTGACATTGCTTGTTGTATCCATCAACTGAGGTAGGTTAGGTTCTGCATGCTCAGAGAGTTGAGGCTAAGGTGATGGATACAACATGCAACTCCACCACTAGACGTCACCAAATACACTTACACACTGCACCTTTAAAAAGATAAATGAATTGCCCTGGCATTCATTTCCATAACAGAGGAAAAGAGAATACTCCCTTTGACTCAATATAATTGCTTGAAAATTTGAAATTACCTTTTCACAATAGACGACACACAAATGTCGGAATCCACAAAAGATTTCTAGGACTTGGAAGTACAAAGTATTGGATTGTGCATTTATAAATGTACTTTCTCAAATGTTCCTGATTTCCTGTAGAAGCTGATCTGGCTTTGAAATCCATTCGAATTCTCTCTCCCAAACCTTACAAAGAGAGAAGGTCTTCAAAAGGCCTCCTGTGGACAAAGACTTATCTGTGTGGGCCAGAGATTCATTTTAATGCTTCAATTCAAATCATTTTTTTCTTTTCGTGGGGCATATCTTGGCCGGCATGAAAGGGGAGGGGCTATCTTTTCTCTTCAGCTGCGACACTTTCATGTAGGTTAAACAGATTATAGCAGCAGCCTGGTATGGTGCCCTGCCCCTGGCAGCACAGCCCCGTCTGTCTGCAGACACAAAGAGAGACAGAAGAGGGGATTTGATCGCATGCGGGAAGAAAGATGTTCTGTCACCTCCTCGTACTCCACATGCTCCAGAAGCTTGGCTGTAATCTGACAGCAGCTACACTATTAAATATATGTTTGTGTTTTGGTGGTGGCTAAAGAGCAGGCCATTTTTGTCTCTGACAGATAATGACCTAAATACATTAGATCTAATGGGAGCTTCAATAAAGGAGGGTTGTAGCGGGAGGGGGCGGAGCCAATGCCAGCTGACATTGGATGCAGAGTCTGTTGGCACCTTCACTCGTAGTCCACGTGAACCACAACTACTCCGTCTTCTTTGATTGTGTTGGTGGTTGACATTCACGTTGAGTGTATTACCGCCACCTTCTGTTTTGGAGGAGAACTACTAGTTTGAGGTGCGCTGTTGAAATATGTTCCTGTGGGAACACCTGCGTACATAAATGGTTCCACAAAGAAGTTGCCGAAGATTCATTCATGGGGGCCTTGGTCACCATTGGCCACCCCCTGGCTCCGCCCCTGTCCCTTCTGTATGTTTTTAGACCGAACCTGCAAACATACTACTACTTTTAATCTTAGATCAAAATGTACAGGAATTTAGTTAGAAATAACGAATTAATTGGAATTATGTTGGGATATGAAAGTAATGAATGTGACTTCTACAAAACCCACAATGAAACATAAACTTGCAGTTTTTGCCGTTTTGAGTCTTTCTGCAGTCACACATATAAACATTAGGGGCGATGTTGCAGTTGGATGCTGAATGACACTAATTTTCCATCTGGAAACATTAAGGCCTATGCGAAAATTGTTGGAACGTATCCCATTCTGGTTTTGTTGATCTCCAAATCCAAACACAGGTTGCTCATACAACACACATGACATATACATGTTCAAGACCAATGAGGTCTGATGAGGGCCTCAGTCAACCTATTGGTGAGTCAATGGGAAACAGGGGGGAAACAACCTGTTGTGGGGGGGGCGCTACT
>JAFBJT010111268.1:80040-93368 GCA_016785325.1 Chascanopsetta lugubris | reverse complement strand
GGGACTCCCTCTGCCCCCACAGTGGAATGCAGCGTTCTCTCCGATAAGAGCGAGGCCTTCGCCGTAACGCCTAAACACGCCATGGGGGCAGAGGCCTTGGGAGCCATTGCTGATCTAATGATATGCTTTACTTCTGAGGGTGAGGGGGTGGAGGGTGGGCATGGGGAGGTTTGGTGGTGGTGTCGGGGGGGGGGGGGGGCAGAGAAGTCTGAAAGTGAAAACTCCCAATTCAGAAAAGCATTTCCCAAACGATCCAACCCTAAACCTGACCCAAACCCATTTTGCAGTGGTTTGGGCTAAATGAAAATACAATAATTAGCATAATTCTCTCTTTTTTTAATGCTCATAATTTACCCCGGATGGATATAAGAGTCCTGTGATTCTCCTAACACTTCTCAGAATTTTGTAACAATTGTGGGGTTTTCATAATTTTTCATATTTTCTGTTTAGTTTTCTGTTATTTCTGTAGCCTTCAAGAGGATCTCAGTCTCCCTGGAACACTCGATATTTTTTGAACAATGTCTCAGAATTTCTTAGAATTGTATTATTTTTATGATTTCCATAACTTCCATAGTTTTTCATAATTTTGCAAAAAAAATGTGCAAAACATATTTACACCATATCTGAACCTCCAGAATTGTCAGTGCTCACCTGGGGACCTTTTTTTTTTTTTTTCAAAAATCTATTAACAACCTTTTTCATTATGATATACATTTTGACCAAAAAAAGGGGGGTCCTTGAATCTACCAGACAGCTGTCATAAATGAAACAATACCAACAGATTTTTGAAATACATCTTTTCTACTTATGTCAACAAGCCTCCTTCCCATCTCTCATAGATTCCCTCACCTAACCCATTTTGGAGTGGTTTTAATAGAGCCACAAGGTTCCCTGATGACAACCTCGCCTGCCATTTATAGTCAAAGCCAAGAAATCGCAGAAAATACAAAATATAACCCGTCTCTAATCTGGAATAACAAATGGAAAAACGGCCAGTGAGTGTTTCACGTGATAACTCTCAGGCCCATTGCAGCTGACCGAGCGCAGGTAACTCAGAGTTCAAGAATAATCTGGGGATAGGAGAGGGGTTTAGAAACGCTTAGCTCGCTTTGTTTGGGTAGACATTCCCCAAAAGCCTTGACACAATATCGACGATGGTTCTAAAATCAGCCTGGAGCGAGTGAAAGTAGAATAATTGTTTGTCTTAGGACAGTATTAAGTATAAGAGAGAACAGCTCCAAGCAAGTCAATACCTCAGTGGTATGACAGAAGAGAGAGAGAGGGGGGGGTAGTAATGAAATACACAAAGACTACGGTGAAGGTACATGAATGATCAAAAATGTATGCTGGGGTCAAAAACCTAATTTTGCTTAAAAGATGCAGTAAGATTTGGGGACCTGTAGTGGTGAAGTTGTATGTTGTATCATTCACCTGTGTCTTGTAATATCTAAATGGCTCTTGCAGTTACACATGGTGGCCACAAGAGACTGGCTCCAAGAATTCATTCATCCATTCTATCGATGGTGGAAATTGTGCATAACTAAGGGGCGTGGCCTCTCGAGTGACATCTGGGCTGACATGGCTCGTTCTGTGGATGCTGCGACAGCACCATGGGCCGGCCCCGGCTCTACTACTTCCTGGTTCATC
The DNA here is from genome assembly GCA_016785325.1 of Chascanopsetta lugubris. Lineage (NCBI taxonomy): Eukaryota > Metazoa > Chordata > Actinopteri > Pleuronectiformes > Bothidae > Chascanopsetta > Chascanopsetta lugubris. The sequence continues at coordinate 91,721 of JAFBJT010111268.1, read as the reverse complement.
CAAAAAGTAGGAGGAGTTAGAACCGCCCACCACGAGCCTCTGCAGAAACCTCTGGGTGACATCACGGATGCTGCGTCCATCTTCATATTCAAAAATCCCTAATCTTTCCTCTGCTGCGAAATGTTTACCCGTGCTGTCACTGATAAACCGCTGTCGTCTTCATTTGCTTCCAAATTTGTCAAAACGTCGGCGCTCGTGGCTTCTGCGGACGACTTGGGTAAAAATAGACCTATTATTTACATTTCTTCCTGCCAGTCATCTTACAGTCGTGACTACAACCACAAACAGTGCGGCCGCGCTCGCCGATGACATTAGCCGCCCGGGACGGAGGGTCGATGCCGCACCGCCGCCATCTGAAAGCAATAACCGCAGAGTGAGTGGAAAACGTTGGCACGATCAGACCCAGCGCGAGTGTTGTTGATTATGTCGGCGCGGCGCATTCACGGACAAACACTGCTGAGTTCGGGGGGTTTACAGATTTACGAGACTCCGCCGATGTTGCATATTTAGCGGGAGCAGCATGAGCAAGCCAAGACCTCCGACAGCTGGAGGTGGTTTCGAGAACCGTGCTAACGCTAACGCTAACCTGATCCACTCCACTCCAGTAAAGGTCAAACACTATCAGGCTCCATCGACAGAAGCTTGGCCCCCGCGATCTTTTCCACTTCCTTGTTTACAGGGTCATTGACCCTGCGCTGACCTCAGCTCACCTCAGCACCGGGGTCAACAGGGTCAAGAGGAACGTATGGGGTCGAAGGTCATGGTTGTTGATTGCACGCACTAATTAAGAGTGCGTCACGCATGCATTGTGATGGATTGAATCTGACCCCCTTCATTTAACCATAGATAAGAAACTACCCTAAACAGTGGGGTCTTCAAATGTGTGGGGACCAGGTTCAAGTGAGGAGAAACTATTTCAAAGCACGTGGTTGTTTTTGTCTGAAGGAATTAAGATTCGTTTATATCTGATTTCACTCAAAGAAGAAGAGTGTATTTGTATGAATCATTGTTTTAATCGCTCTAGATTGAGCTCTGTGAGTTTATATCAAGAACACGCCCTGTCTGTGTAGGTCACCATGTTTTTTTCAGCAGCCCATAGATTGGCTCTCCAACGCAGACTGTATACACTAAAAATGGACAGTGCTTATGAGGCTCGTAATGGGCAGTTCACTTGTCGCCATCTTCAGATGCCCTGACTCCTCCTTACTTCCTGGTATATCCAACAAAGACAAAGAGGACATGGACATGCCCATGGTGCTGTCTCTGCATCCACAGACCGTGCTAGGTCAGCTCAGCTGTCACTCATGAGGCCACGCCCCTTAATAATGTTGCTAATGAAAGTTAGAAAAAATGTGACTGATTGAGACCAAAACTGTTGTTTGTACCAGACTTTAAACATTCAGCTCTAAAGTTGACCATTTGAATATGGGAGTCCATGGGGATTGACTCACTGTGGCCGCCCTGTGAACTGTAAGTGTTTCCACCTCTGTACTGGACTCTTTCCAGTAGATTTTACTTAATTGTATCCACTGTACTATTAAAGAGAAGCCATGGCAGTTAACATTGCATGACCAAATTAGTGTTATGTCAACTTATATAGATTTATTGGCCATTTATAATACATATATATACATATACTGTAGAGGACACTTGAATATTTACATTGGGGGACAAAAGCCATCACTTTCTTTAAAACAGCACAATGAGGGAATAAAGGATTTACCGGGATTTATGAAGAGACAATTATTGTTATTATTATTATTATCATTATTATTTACATTTGATAAACATCAACAGGAATAACCACAACTTATTTTGTTTTGTTTTTTAAGGTCATCTGAACATCCCTCCAGGGCAAAAACCAACAAGAGAAAAACAATCACAGTGAACCGATAGCATCTTATTTGAACCAAGTGAGGGCAGCTCTTCGTGGACTGCACCCCGGAGGCTCACAGCCTCCCACACTGGCCCATCACCCCCACCCACCCACCCACCCACCTCATGCAAGTCCACATTTCCTGTCTGGCCACGCCTACGCTCCTGGAGATGTGCTCAGAATTAGGCACTTGATTGTGGCAGAGCTCGGAGGGATGGAAGTGGACTTGATGGTATCAAAGATCCTGCTCGGGTGGAAGGGGAGGGGAGGGGTGCAGTTCTTTAAGGTGCAGTGTGTAAGATTTGGTGACCTCTTGAGGTGAAGTTGCATGTCGTATCAATCACCTCACCCTCACCCTTGCGAGCATGCAGGAGAACCTGTGGTAGACTTCAGCTGTCATTAAAACTCAAAACATGTTAAGTACATCCATTTTTAAAAACATGGCGCCCCCCTTACACACTGCACCTTTAACCCAGACATACCTTAATCCTCGGTAACAAACACGGCTCGGTGATGGATGCCGAGCTGGTTTCACCGTGGATTAAAAACAGCAGTGGTCCGCCCTCTTTTTTAATGGACATCCCATCTCACTTTGACTTTTTACCCCTAACTGGAATTCAGGATTAACTTAGCTCAGCACTCTGGATCTGTCATTTCTGCCATGTCCCTTATCACCAGTGACGGACGCCGCTATTGACAAGATGAATGGAGCTATTCTTCATATCACCTGAGATATGGGATTATAGCCACTTCAAGGCGACTTTATGAGAACGTGGACAACCCACTCTGCCATTCCACACATTCCTCTGATACCTGAACAGGGCACAGGGCCGCTCATGTAAGACAAAGGGACAGTTTGTACAAAGGTGTCCCAAGTGAAACACATCGTCTCAGGCCACGTTCCATGTTCCACTGTTCCCCAAAAGGGGGCGCTATCATGGTGTTACATCAGGAGTGGGCCGTTATTTTCCCAGGGGGGCCACATAAGAAACCCAGCTTGTTACGGTGGGCCTAACAAACATTGTTACATCAAGTCCCCATGTTATCATTCCATGAAATTATTGAAAACATCCTATGGGCTATTTATTTATGTATTATCTATATCATCTTTATTGTTTTTATTATGTGCAAACAACAAAACTTTACAATTAGGAATGATCAAATGTGTGTCAGATGAATTTTTTTACATTTAAATTTAATTAAATCAAATTTAAATACACAGCAATTCTACACTTGAATCGTTGCTGCCGACATGAATTATCACTTTACCATATTTATGTTTAGCCTGAGCCAGCAGCTTGAGTTTGGATTCAATGTCTCCTGCTCTGGCCCCAAGCAGTCGACTGTGGTTGCTGGTGTCGCTAGTCTCACATTTCTTAAAACCGAGTCACCAATGACCAGAGTTCGTTACTCAACTGGTGTGTCGTTGACTGGAGAAAATTGATTTGAAATGTGAACGCGTGGTTGTTTGTCTGTGGGTTTTGACCCACCCACTCGAGCGCTACACCTCCTCCAGACAGTCACCCACTCACTTTGTGTTCCCGGATGCTCGGGAGATGTCGGGGGGTTGCTAAGAGCTAAACTAGCAGCACTTACAGGACTTACGCTAGGTGGCTCCACATTGGCTAACGGGGCCTTGTTAGCAATAGCTACCGGTTCTAGGCTATGCAGCCGAGTCTCGCCTCAATCGCTGCTAGCTGGTAACTTAGTACAAGTGTCATTATCATTAAACCAGCAGGAAACGGAAGCATCTCAAAATAAAAGCATATTTTGGCTCATTTGGACTACCTTCATGTATAAAACGGCGATGCTCGTACTTGTCTGCACGGGCCACGCGGTTGATGACCATAGTGGCGCTTGAACATATAACTCTTGGTTTGCGGCGGTACCACGGCTCGCACATGTAAAGCATAAATGCCAACGTGACCGAAGGATCGAGTGCTGCTGATCATGAGAAAAAAAATCATTTCCAACTGATTGGAAGTTCTGCAGGAGCCTGCCAATGTAAACATGTCGTTGTGGAAAAACCCTTGAGCAATGCTCCCTCGCTGCATGTCCAAGATGATTGGCAGCGGCGGCGCGAGCACGAGCGACGCAGACATATGCCTCGATGTCACCACAGGGATCGTCTGTGGGATGTGTGGTCGGTGCCATAAACCAAATGTAGCTATCGTAAGCCCACTGTAAATCTGCCATGATACCTACTGCACAGAATCTCTGGTATAAATTATAGATCATCAAATCACATCAAAACTTTTTTTTTTACTTTCAGCAGTAATAAATGGAAATAGAGTGAGAGACGATATGTGAAATCCACCACATGTGTACAGACATACTGTAGACAGTGTACTGAGCGTCTCCATGGCAGCTCCAGCAGTAAACACCTGTTTTCACTTATACACAACAGACAGGCAACAACTAGTTTCTGCCAACAAACAGTTTGACTGAATTATTGTACGGTGAAAAAATGTCTGAGAATGTCGATAGCACTTCCAAAGAAATACTATGTGATATGAATTTGTTAAAATGTCTAAAACTACGAAACTCATTGAATATATTTTTGCTGACATGAACACAGGTGTGGACCAAAATGTTTTCAACAATGTTTAAACTTGTATAAATCTCAAATTCTATTCAATGTATTTGTTTCAGATGTTGTTAAATAGCCAAACGAAAACCACATTGTACTATATAATCACATGATACATTGCCTGTGTTCCATTAGGTAGATTTCCATTGATATCCACAGAGGAGGCCACGCCTCTAATTATGCAAAATGTCAAACCTAGATAGAATAAAATAAGTATCATAGAAACAAAAACTGTAGCAAAATATAATAAATAATTATAAAAAATATTTGTGTAAAAATGTTAATAAAACTATATTTTAAATTTTTTTAAAGTGAAAAAAAAACAACTACCTGTGGATCTATTCCAGAAGTATAATTTATATGAGCAAATTTGGATGATCCATGTCTGTCCATGTTCTCTGTCACAGAGCCTGGACAGTATCTGTGGAGCCAGAAGTTCACGGTAGGTTTCAGCCTAATCTCATGATCCCGCTGTCACAGACATCAGTTGCTGCAACAACAAAAGTCGTAAACATGCTAGCTCTCCGCTACATCTCTGTGTTTGAGTTCCTCTGATTTATGATCCAGCTGCCCTCAAATATGTTTCCAACTTGGCAGCGACTTCTGCTGGGGATTAGCGGCAGCCCCGGCGAACAGGCGACTGAATATTTATATACTCGCCGAGCCGCGGCAAACAAATGCCCTTTTGAGGGTCATGTGTCGCTCCATTTACGCCCCTTGTTTACATAAATATTTTCATGGAGAATGCAAATTCTATCTAATTCGCGACCGAGCAGCAGGGGTTAAGTGGCGACAAAATGCGTGCGCATGGGAGAAGTCAAACAATCTGCTCTTTCTGCATAAAGGGCGCTGAAATGAGGGTGGTCACTCTGTTGCCAGGATGACCTCCTGCATGGGTTTGGGGCAGCGAGGGCCACACGGTGTTTGTTTATAAAATGAGTGGACAGGCGGAGCAGCCGCAGAGCAGGGATCGTCCTCCGGTCCCTAACCTGAAGGTGTGCGTATTAACTCTAATCCTTATACCACAGAGAATAGGAAGAGGATTAAGACTTTAACCCCTTCAGAGAGCGAGAGAGTCCCTCTCGGTCACTGTCTCTCTCTCTCTCTGCTGGAGTTCCTCATGGACTCATTGTCCCGTCACGAAGGCCAGCTGTCAGTGTCCTTGGGACAGTGAGATGAATGAGGAGCCCTCAAGCTGTGCGTCTGCCCCCTCTGTTTACCGAGGGGCCTTTTGCTGTGTAAATCACAGCTCGGGGGGTGGGGCCAAAAGAAGAAAAACTAGCCTATGACTTGATCATTAATGAATTAGTCTGCTAGTAATGCGAGTTTGAGGCTGACCCTTGATAACGCCTTAAGATTGTGTCTATAGGAAACTGTTTTGCCACCGTTCAGCTGTCTGCAAACTTGATTTATGCAGTATCACATTCCCATCGAAATATCAAACAAATGATGGTATGTCAGGGTTTGTAGTAGAGGATGCAGGGTTAAAGCTTCCACAGGAAGCTTACTGCCAAAGGGATTATAGACATGTCCACTGTGGAAATACAAAAATGGGTTAAATCACGATCTGCACATGATGACCACAACAAACTGGGAACAGATTCATTGTGTTGACTGTCGTTTGAGGAACCATTGAACGAAAAACGTCCCCAACACTCTCTCCACATTACACATGAAGTTTGGGGTTAATCAAATTTAGGGTTTTCAAGAGCACAGACAACAAAGACCATGATGCTCATTTTAGTTCATTAAGAAACAAAACCACAGAACGAAAGTCTAAACAATGCCTCGCCAGTTGTCTTTAAATCAAAGGCAAATCCCTTGTGATCAAAGGCAAACCTCTTTCAAAGACACGGTATGTACGGACAAGCCTGGTATTCTGGCATGATATCAACCCAATAAAGACGCTTCAGATACTATATTTTCTACCTATCTCCTGTAACTCTTCCTGCACACCTTTAAAGGTGCAGTGTGTAAGATTTTGGTCAATATTTGTGACTTTTTTGTGTGGTTTGAAATAGAATCACAAAACAATTACAGACAATTTTACAAATGTATAATTACCTCAAAGTATCCTTGCTTTTTACATTACCTCTGAATGAGCCTGTTAATGTCTATTTACAGAGAGGGGCTCCTCTCTATGGAGGCCGCCATGTTTTTATGGGAGTAAAAGTGGACGTATGAAACAGCTTTTGAGTTTTAATAACAACTGAAGTCTCCCACAGGTTCTCCTGCACTCCTCGAGGATGGGGTGATGGATGCAACACGCAAATTCACCTCTAGAGCTCAGCAAATCTTACACACTGCGCCTTTGATGTGTTTGCCAGTGAGCTTACAATATTCACTAGAATAAGAAATGTGTGATTTTGGACACAGCCATGTTGTTATAGAAATGAAAGGGGCTTGAGAAATAGGCTCCAGGGCCAATCAGTCAATCCCTGACTGAACACTGCTCTGTACATAAGGGCAATGACATAGGCAGGACTTGTGGCCGAGTACATGTTGGTACACCTGCCCTGTTTATGAGGGAGTGGGAGGGGCCTAACCGACAAAGTGTCCTCTCAGACTCTCAGAGAGCGTAGGTGGTCCACTACAGCCTCACACCTGCGCAGCTCTGCGTCGCTGGGCCTCTGTCATCCCACACAGCTGCACCACATCTCCGTCACTCACTAAACACCGGGTCTTAACAGCACGTCTGCATCACAGGTATTCAACGCCCCCCCCCTTGCAGGGCCTCCACTGAGTGATCGCCGATCTCAACACACATAAGGGTGCTGGGTCAAAAGCGAATCCCTCAAATCAGTCGGTGAACCGACGGTTCAGCTAAATGTGTGATGTTTCACTTGACTGCTCTGCAATCGCCGCTTGTCCCTTCCCATGCACCTCCTTGACTTTTCTCGCCGTGCCCCGCCCACCTTGGCAGCCCGAGATCCCGCATGGGCCCGCATGATCAGACGTCTCGCTGTCACTCGCTCGAGTTCAGGGTCTGGCCAAGAAAATACCACCAACTGAGACACCGGAGGGTTTCTCAGCCCTCAAAACCTTTACGTTTGTCACCCTGCAATCACTGAGGATGGTGTGGGATTGAGATCCGTTTCAAGTCGCTGACTCAGCTCTTGCGAAAAGCAGGGGGTGATCGACAGCAGCGGAGGACGGGGTGTTCACAGGTCACGACCAGCTGTTTCCCTGAAGGTCTGGACCCGCTCACCCAGTTCTGACCGGGGAGTCGGCTCTGCTGTCAACATCTCGTGGGCATGAACATCTTCATCCCTTTCCATCCGCTGAGATTGGCAGCACCCTCTCATCTCAGCAGGCTTCGGTGACTCGTGGTGAGGAGAGAGCTCGTGCTGCAGGTTGGATCTGAAGCAGCTTTGCAGACAGAAGGTCTCCAGAGGGGTGGATGGACTCTCCACAGTCAGGTAGGCATGTTGATGATGGTTCAGGACCCATCATCAACCATCACCATCGGTGACGGGCTGCGACCCAAATCAAGAATCGTCAACTTCTCAAATTAAAGGTGCAGTGTGTACGATTTGGTGACGTCACCCTCATAGAGAGGACCCCCCCCCCTCCTCATTTGAATATAAATGAATGGGCTCATTTGAATGATGATGACAAAAATAAAACGTTTAGGTGATTATAAATTGATGAACATTTCAGAATGTAATTGTTTTGTAATATTTTCAAGTGACAAAAATGACCTCAGTCTTACACACTGCACCTTTAATGGAAAGATGCTGCAGTTTGAACCTGAGATAGTACTATATGCCAATAAAATAGTATAAGAGGGTGCCATCGCCACCTACTGTTAAGGAGTGTGAATAGACGGCACTCACGACGATTCGAGAAAAATTCCTCTTCCAAAAAAAAATGTTTTTTTCATTTTCATACAATTACATACTGATATTTTCATGAATTCATGATCACTTAAATGTTTTTTTTTTCCCCATTACAGTAAAATGACCCCATTTATGTATATTTACGCTCGGCAGCAGCAGACTGTTACAATGTTAATGGTGCAACATGTAAGGTTTTGCTCATTTTTGGTCTCCTCGAAAAGATATTACAAAACAATTACATACTGGCATTTTCAGGAATTTATAATCACCTAAGTCTATGATTATTTTCTCCATTACCGTTAAATAAGCCTTTTTTTTCAATAGCCCAGAGTGGATGTACCAAACATCCTCTGAATTTGAATGACTGCTGAAGTTTACCATAGGTTCTCCTGCAGGCTCAGCAGGCTGAGGTGATGGGCACAAAATGCAACTTCACCTGTAGGTGCCACCAAATCTTACACACTGCACATTGATAATGATGAAATTCGCTGAATAAAAACACAAACATGCCATTTTCTCCTTATCCATACAGAAAAAACATGTGTAAAATATTGTCGTAGTTTTTTTTTATCTAACTTTTTAAAACCTAAATTATACATAGTATATTATTTATGTTAATCCAGAATTTGCACATATTTGCATATGGGTACCCTCAATACATAATTATGAATTTTATGATTTTTTTATTGTTGTATGTATCTGTAATGTATTATTGAATCTTCAGGAGGCCACTTATGTTCATTTTCAGTCTTAAGGTGATTAGAAATTCCCGAAAATGTTAGCATGTAGTTGTTATTTTAATATTTTCAGAAGTGACAAAAATGACTGAAATCGTACGCACTGCACCTTTAATTTAGAACCACTCAAGTCACACAAATATGAGAAAATGTGCTTTGTTCTTCGTGCTGCTCCACTTTCCCGGCGACACAGCAAATGCGATCGCACACGCGTGACATTCCGATTACACACCTCCACTGGCATGCACATCCCCCTGCTTACAAAAATATATGACACTGTATTTAATGGAACAGCAAAGCACAAAGACATGAAAACCTCATTACCGCCATCCCCTCTCAGCTTAGAGTTAATTACAGGGATCAGTCTTATCCTCACGGCCCCTCTGAGCCTCGTGGAGTCAGGTGAGAACACAGTCGGTACATCAGGGCTAACAAATAAAAAAAATAAAAAAAGGCTTCTCCAGACCTGGGTGCCAGAATGTGAGGCATATTTGTTTTCTAATCGCAGACAGTCTGTGTGAAGAGGCAGTAAATGAGTCCCCTGAGCAGAAATTATTAAAGGCTTGTATAGTGACAGTAGAGAGGAAGCAGCCATCATCTGTTCAGGCAAACTGTCCAATGTCTGTACGTGTGTGTGTGTGTGTGTGTGTGTGTGTGTGTGTTGTGTGTGAAGTATTGTGTGTGGGTGTACATTGTTGGAGCAATTGAGTGAACGGGCATTTAATTGGTTTTGCAGAGAGCACACATTTTGACGGGGTATAAACAGATTTCTTTGTCTGCCTACGTCAAAGATGACAGAGCAGAGAGGGGGAGAGAGAGAGAGAGAGAGAGAGAGAGAGAGAGAGAGAGAGAGAGAGAGGCATTTGTTTAGTCGCACGCTGGAGCAAAACAATTAAAATACTGATATTTAATTTCTGCTTCAGACACTATCGGATTGTTTGTCTGCAGGAAACACAAATTTTTCGGCGCAGAAGTTTTTTTTTTGTTTTTTTTTGTGTGCACCAAAGACGAGCCCCATTTCGTATTCTGACGTGTCCTTGGGCAAGACCCTGAACCCCACATGATCCCATAGATACAAAGAGCTGCCAATAGATGCACAGGATGAATGTTGGAGTGACTGGGTGAATGTAAACTGTACTGTAAAGCGCTTTGAGAGGTCTTCAAGACTTGATCATACAGACCATTTACATACACACACAAACACAAACACATGCACTGTGACCATAGGAAAACATATTTGTTTGGGCGACACAGTTTATGAATTTTTGGAAGACGTTTGGTTTGATTATACAAATTGAAAATGATTTCTGGACAACAGACAACACACATAAAAATGAAGACTGAGCATTGGGGACATGAATCAATAATAAAAGATTTTTTCGCGCCTGACAAGACAACTCCCCCGAAACACAGGCCATGAAGGCGAAAGCTAAAGATATCAATACACAACTGAAGTGCAACTGTATTTGTTTGGCTCAAAATGATTAAATCCCATAAAACCAAAGGTCAGTCATCTCACAGAATGTGCGTTTTGTTTCCCAGTGGTGTGAATCCACTCCTCCGCACAGAAATCATAGACAAGGACACAAACAGTCTGCAGAAAAGTAGAATTATTTGCATAAAAATGTGACATGAAAACTTGTCAGCGAGGAGACTTGGATTCAGATTGGTCCATTTGATGAAGAACTTCATCAGGGATGAGAGAGGTGATTAATGCCAATCAATATTCCAGTGGCCTGTTTCCATTAGTGGTGGACGATGCTGAGAAATTTGATAATGATCGATATCAAGTAGATACAGCGCCAGTGTTGCAGCTTAGAAAAGCTACTTATATACTTTCATTCAGGGTAGAGCAATGCATCATACTTTATGAAGTCAATGCATCAGTGTGCAAATTATTGAATGATTTTGTGACATTTGCTTGGTTAATCATGTTTATGAAACAGGTTAAATACAAATGTAAAACACTTTGTATCAACCAAATCAATATTTGCGATTTTATCAACAATTTGCAAACCAGAATGGTGCAGAGAATTATTACTGGAGAACTGAGGATTAAGAAATGTTGTAAATATAAACAGGCCTTTTTCAGTCGGACCTCCCTCTTGACTGTGTTGAACGGTGTTTGTGTATCTATTTGTGGTCTTGCCCGTGTACCTGGCCTGTACCACCACTCGCTGTCTTCGGAGTGCCTGCCCACCTTCCTACTTTCACATAATGGTACGGTCCTACTCTGTCCTCAGTGTTTTGGTCAATTTTTGTCACTTCTATATGTAAATGGAAATGATGTACTGACATCTTTCGGAATGTATAATCACCTAAATGTATGACTTTGTTTTGACATTGCCCTAATATATATATATATATATATATATACACACCCACACATATATATACACATGAGGAGCAGGCCATCTCTGCCACAGAGTAGACATATATATATATATATATATATATAGATGTCACCAAATCTCACCATTAATGTGCATTGTCAGTCAAATAATCTTCTTGCCGGAATGATTAGAAAAGTTTGCACATATAAGCGTCCTTAAAATGTTTGCACAGAGCTCTAACGCCTCATTTCATCGCATTAGTTTGCAAGTAACTAACTCCAGCGCCTCATATCCTGGATCCCATTC
>JAFBJT010111268.1:62661-77249 GCA_016785325.1 Chascanopsetta lugubris | reverse complement strand
CAGCCCACCAGTTGGGAATCTCTGCATTCAACTGTATATTGGTTGACCTGGTGCCAATGTCGCATCTTACTGGACCTTTCATTTCCCATCACTCATTACAGTGCAGATCAAAATTCATGTAATGGCTAATGCAGGAGTGATGCCCCGCCCCCTCCACCATATAGCATGTGAAACAGGAATTTCCTGTGCTGGAGGGCTGTTAACCTGAATGTGAGGGTTAATCTGTCTGCATGGAAAATGGTAATATGACTTTTTTTTTCTCTCTCTCTCTCTTCACAGATTGGAACATGTGACCTGTTGAGCAAACATGCATTCAGGCATTCAGGGCGGAGCCTTGTGTGAACAGTACCTGCATTGAAAACCTGTGTAGTACCTTTAAATCCACCTTCCACATCTCATGCTAACACAGCTTTTTTAGAATGTTGCTCATTGGACATTTGAAATAAACTTTGAGTTTTCTCATTTTCTCCCGCAGCAGGTATCCAATTCTTTCTTCTTCTTCTTTTTCTTTTAAAGGTGCAGTGTGTACGATTTTGGTCATTTTTGTCACCTCAAAAAATAATACAAAACAATTACATACGGACATCTTCAGTGATTTAGAATCATCTGGATTCATTATGTTTCTTCCATAACCCTTAAATGAACCCATTAATGTATATTTACATGAGGAGCCGGTCCTCTCTATGGGGCCGCCATGTTTTTACAGTAGTAAAAGAGGACATACTAAACATCTATTGAGTTTGAATGACAACTGAGAGCTACCATAGGTTTCTCAGAAGGGTGATACAACATGCAACTTCACCTCTAGATGTCCCCATAGCTTACACACAGCCCCTTTAAATTAGTTTTCCCATTTTCTCCCACAGCTGCTATCCATTTATTTTCTTCTTTTCTTGTCAACCACAAATTTCCACTCTACAACATTCAGGCCTCACATAGTTTATTAGTAAACCACGAATGAAACTAGAGGCTTCAGTCGCAGGACTTTAAACATTTCAATTATCGTTAAAAGTTCCCATCCAGGCCCCGGCCCAATTAAAAATGATGTATGGTTCCACGTCGGGACGAGCGCCGGTCCTCAGGAAATCCATCAAGCTAACAACACATTCATTTACCCATTTAGACTGAGAGGATCGGCTCGCTCTGATTGGCTGAGCCAGGCCCACCTAAATCTGAAGTGTGACAGGCGCGTTGTTGTTGTAATTGTAACATGCTCTTAACCTGACACTGTTCTACCTCATGTTTTAGTGCTTTCTTTGAATCGCTGACATCTGCAATACAAACTAGGTCAGAGTGATTTTTTGATTTTTTTCATTTTGCATAAACCGTCTTTGCCAAAGAAGTGAACTCCTCCTCAGTGCATCTTTGGCAGAGAGAGAGACGTGTGAGAGACACTGTGTGTGTGTGTGTGTGTTTGTGTGTGTGTGTGTGTGTGTGTGAGTGTGTGTGTGTTTGTGTGTGTGTGTGTGTGTGTGTGTGTCTCTGCTGGTTCAATCAGTCTTTGTTTCAGTTCCCTTTATTAATCAGTCGCTCTCGGAAAGTCACAATCTTACTCTCACAGACGTCTGAAGTATAATGAAGGAGGCTGAAGGCATGGAAAGTGTGTGTGTGTGTGTATTTGTGTCTGTGCGTGTGCGTGTGTGTGTGTATGTGTGTGTGTGTTCTGTCTGTCTGTGTGTGTGTGTGTGTGTGTGTGTGTGTGTGTGTGTGTGTCTGTCTGTCTGTCTGTCTGTCGGTGTGCTCTGTGTATGTGTGTGTGTGTTCTGTCTGTCTGTCTGTCTGTCTGTGTGTGTGTGTGTGTGCGTGTGTGTGTGTGTGTGTGTGTGTAAAACATACCCTGGAGTTTCTAACAACAATTTTTGGGTAGTCAATTGAGGTACAAGTTAATAAACAAAAATGTAATAAAGTAAAAAGTAAAAGAACCACATTACCTTTTAAATATGAGTAAAAGCATGTTAATATTGGCTTTTTATATTTTATATGATGCAATATTAAAGTAGCAATTAACTACTAACTGGCTGTACTTATATATATAGGGACATCACTGATTTGAAAATAAAAGACCCTGACATGCTAGGGAGAAAAACATATAAAGCCCACTTCAGGCCCAGGGCGTCCATGCACGCATTTACCTCCGTGAACATCTCGCTCCCTGTCATCATCCCTCTCATCGACCGCATTGCTGCCAGCTCCTCCGTAATCTCGAAGTCTGTTATCCCACGGACAAACACGAGTAGCTGGGCTGTGTCGCGGACTTCACAGCTCTCGTCAGCCAAGGAGAAGAAGTCAAAACTTGCCACTTTGCGTTGCAGCTGCAGCTCCAGATTCCCCGAAATGTCCTCGATCCTTCTCGTCACGGTTCGCCTGGTTAGCGGGACTTGTTCAAATGCTTCTTTACTGTCAGGGCATATTAGTGCTGCGGAGTCCACCAAACACTCTTTGACAAATTCTTAGCGATTTAGCTTTAGCAGTTTAGCTAGCAAAGCTTCCGATGTCCGCGGCCTTTCAGCATCTGTCTGTTTTTGTATTTCTCCGCGTGTTTGGTCTCATAATGCCGGCTTATCCACGGCGATATACTCCCGGCAAACTAAACACACGGCTTTACCTCTGACTTCAGTCAATAAGTACGTAGCAGTCCAATTTTTGTTGAAATGCCTGAATTCGGCATCTACCTTTCTTTTTTTTAGCAGGACCGGACATTTTTGAGAGCTAAAGTCGTCTTGTCACTTGTTTGTGACAACGATCTAATCAAGTGCGCGTCTGGCTAAACGCACTGCGTCATTACGTATGTGAATAAAAACACCTTCAAAATAAAAGCATTGCAGTTTTAGTCCATGCATGAGGTAAAATGAGAAAACATGTTTATTTTGTATTTTCCTATAAACCTTACGCGGGCCGGTCAGAGTCAACCAAAGGGCCGGATGTGGCCCGGGGGCCGTACAATGCCCAGGTCTGTATTAGAGGGACACTTCAATACAACAGTCCTGAGACGCATCCCCTCTAAGTGAAGGTCACAGAGTGAATCACAGAGAAGGTTCCGCTCATAGAACATAGAACTCTTTAATCAGGTCCCTTAGATGACTGCCCCCCCACTGACCTATAAGCCTGGTACACAAAGTGCGGGGGGTATCCGGGGGCCTGTGATGTCACCTGATTGGTTTGGACTTTCAGCAACACACAGTGAGAAGAGAAGCTCGAGGCTAGAAATCTTCCCAGCTTTGGGTTTCGCAGCTCATTTGGAGCAGGTTGATGAATGTTCTTTAATATGGCATCGCCATAACCGTTTTTGTTTATCCCCCATGGGATACTAACCATAACTTTGTTGTTTCATTTTTCAGCCCAGGTTTTAATTTGTTTAGGTCTTTTAAAAAGTTTATTATCAAGCCTTAATCTCATGCATGAGGTGAAAAGTAGATGTTGGAGAATAATAGCGCAGTAAAAGAGGATACGAAGTTTGGCAGTGTGTGATGAGTTTCCATGTTTGGATTCATTTTTTTCTGTTTTTCACACCAACCTTTGTTTATGGTACACCGACCTTAATTCATGCTACACTAAACTTTGTGTATGGAGTATGTGATTCAAGATGGCACCGCAGATGGCTGCCTCAGTGCGAAGCTCTCTTGTGTTTCCACTGTTTTGTTCGTAAGCTCTACACTTTGCAACTCCAGTCTGAATAGTTCCTCAAGAGAATGGATCCGAGCACCTGAATGTGCACCAAACAATTTGACTCCCACCTTCATGGATCTGTAAAGTTTGGGGAGGACTCAGGTCAAAAGAGCTTCGGCCCAAACAGCTTTCAACTTCCCCGTGTGATGTTTGACATAAGAGATGTATGAGATGATGTTTAAGTTAGAAAATGAGAAAATGAATCTACCCTCACTCATAAAGTAATTCAGCAGTTGACTTGATGATCGTGGTTGTGGAAAATGGGCTTAAAGGTGCAGTGTGTAAGATTTGGTGATATCTAGTGGTGAAGTCGCGTGTTGTATCCCTCACCTAACGCTTCCCTGTCAGCTTGGAGGAGAACCAATGGAAGCCCTAAGTTACCATTGAAGTTCAGACCATATTAAGTGTGTCTACTCTGGGCTACTGTGAAAACATGGCCGCCCCCATAGAGAGGAGCCGCTCCTGATGTAAATGAACATTAAAGGGCTCATTTCAGGTTAACTTAAACATAATTCAATGCATTCAGTTGCTTATACATTTGTAAAAATATGATTTTTGTCCAGATTAAATGACCAAAAAAACAACAGAGATCTTGAACACAAAGTAGTTTCAACTGTAGTTTTTCATTTGTCTCCAGATTTGATTCAGCATTATATTATGCCTTTCTTAATCAAGGTTTTGGTCTAAAATAATTTCTTAGACATAGTGTGTAGGTACATATTTCACATCGCTCTGCACATGTATGATTGTGCGCCCCTTTTTGATAATGCCACTTGAATGTACTGCACATATAGAGAATTGCATGTTATGTAACGTGAAACAGTGGCTAGTGAAGGTACACAGGGAGATGTGTGGGCGTAGGGTTAATAACTGACTGATGAATTCAGAGAAGAAGAATGCAAAGTGATCAAGTGCAAAAACACACATGAGGGAGAGAGTGAGAGTGAGAGGGTGAGAGAGAGAGAGAGAGAGAGAGAGAGAGGGAAGGAAAGAAGAGGAAATGGTAAAGAGAGGACAACAGCCACAGACAGAAAATAAGATAAAGAGGGGTGATGGACACCTCTCATCATCCTCCCTGTGACAACTTCATGAATAGCCTCAGGATGGACACACACACACACACACACACACACACACACACACACACACACACACTTTGTGATTGACAGCTAGCAGGTGCTGGGTGAATGAAGTTGTCAGACTGGCTGCTGATCAGCTGTGCGTCGCCGTAACAACAGCTGAAGGCTCAGCTTGACGCGTCGCTGCACTTGAAGGTGATCTCTTGTTTAGCCGTGCAGCGTGCGTGTGCGTGTGTGTGTGCGTGTGTGTGTGTGAGTGTGTGTGATGTATGAGTGAGTGAGTGAGAGATGTCTCGATTAAATAAACGATTATACTACTTTTCTAGTTTTTGCTCCCCACATTATTCTGAATGTCAAAGATGCTCGTGCAGTCATTCCACCAGTGGCTCAGGAAGTCATGTCAGATGTTCCACTTTGACTTTTTCCCCAAATTTTCTGCCAGATTTTTCGAATAGGGAGTTAAGCTACTGTAACTTATTACCTGCAGCAGACAATTCAACTGTGGGATTTTAATTTTGCAAACAGAGCCTTTAGGAAACGTTTATGTGGAGGCCAAGAACTGTTCATTAAATTTGACTGAAAAATGACTGAAATCTTACACACTGCACCTTTAACTTATGTCTTTATCCTCTTCAGCTGATTGACACCAACTCATCCATCTCATACCAAGCAGCCGCCACCGCCTCCCCCCCTTGACCCCCCTCCCTGTCTCCATCCACTGTATTTTACCATTATTTTCTTACTTAATTTTGACTGTTCTTCTCTGTACCTCTCTCTATCCACCCTGCGCCTAATTGGGCTTTTGAAGAGTTAACAGCGAGATGTGATCTCTCACTCTGCATTGCCTCCAGATATCTATTAAAAAGGCACAGGCAGTGCTGTCTATCACAGCTTAGACACCAGATGTTGCCCACATCTACACTCATTGCAGATGTAATGGGCCTGAATGCTGCAGTTTGCGACTTCACTGGCATCCATCCTGTGCAATGTGGCACCAGAGGAAAAACAAGTGAGAGAGAGAGAGAGAGAGGGAGGGGGGAAGGGAGGGGGGAAGGGAGGGGGAGGGCTGTAATTATCCTCCATTACCACAAACTCTTATTTCCCCCAGCAGCAGGGGGAAAAGCTCATGCTGTAGAAATGACAGCCATCAAAGTAAAGATGGCCGTTGTGTTCCGGAGACTTGAGAGAAGGTTCTGTGGAGCGTCAGCAGTCACTGCTCCGCTCCGCGTGCGCTCACCTCCGAACAACCAGAACAACACCAGCTATTGGAAAGAATGGATTTCCATGCACAGCGCTGCCATTGTGGCATGGAGAGCCCCATCACTGTTCCCGTGTGTGTGTGTGTGTGTGTGTGGGGATGTTACCATCAAGGTTTGTGTGCGTGGTGCATGCAGGTGTATTGATTATGGTAAACACTGATACTGATATCTATTCAGATAAACTACAATGTCTGAATTAAGTGTCAAGCTGTTACTTACATGCCATCATCAAGTTTCAATGACGATAAAAAAACTAAAGGCTGCCGATGTCTGAGATCTCTTTTTAAGCAGTAATCTTCCGCCTCATGTCGTATATAAACCCAGGTCCAACTATTTTCGTGAAGTCAGCAAACTTGATGGGTGACGGCAGTTTTGGAGTAAAGGGCGGAGCCACGTTGATGAAAATAGATGAGAATAGATAAAGAGAATTGTCATTCCACACAGGCAGGTGGATAATGGAAGTCCTGAGTCAGTAACATCGGGCACCTGCCAGATATTTTTGTCACACCGTTTTGGACAGATACACGACTCACCCTACTGACTTGAATATGTGTGTATATATATATATATATATATATATATATATATATATACATATGTACGTATATGATTATGATCCCTTTGCTTTTCAGTCTTAGCTTTTCTGCATGAATCCTACTACAATAAATCATTTGGATATTACTGTTATTTCTACTCTAAAATAGTTTTTGTCACTAAAAATACTATTTAGTTATCACTGTAAACAAATGAACCATTAATTAATTACACTCATGCCTCTTGCAGTGATGGCCACCATCTTTCTGATTCTGCTTGTCCATGATCACCAATGTCGGTGTCAATAAAGGTTCATGTGAAATCTATGATCATTTGACTCTATGTTGTTTAAGACAGCAGGATTTTGAGTCACTTGACTTGTCCCAACATTTTGAATTGCTCTGCTCTGTACAAAGTCCCGTGTTTGTACTGGAAGAGGTTAGAGAGTATTGTCGTTAAAGCCTAAACAACAGTCCTTTATAGCCTAAAAGGTATAGCTTTCTATTTGTCATGCACAAGTGTAGCCATGGCCGACAGCGAATAAATCTCTTCATCCGCGCTGCTGTTATTCCGCTTCACATTTGATCTTGTGGGATGTGGTCACAGACAATCAAAATCATAATTACGGATACAGAGCAGCTAGAGGGACATTTAAAAATGGTTCTGAGGTGACCAGCATTCATCTATTTATTTTTATAGGGGTCTCGGCATGAGCAACAAACTTGATTTATTTCCCTCTGCTTTTAAGAGTGCAAGACCCAGACATTCAGAAATGAAGTGGAACGCTGCTAAGAATTTTAAATGTGCTTTTAATACATCCCCCTCATATTGACATTTAGGTGGGAATCCGTCTTTTTTATTTCTGTCATTCCTAGCTCTGCAGCCATTGGTATATCTGTAAGTGTGTGTGTGTGTGCTCGCGTGTGTGTGTGTGTGTGTGTGTGTGTGTGTGGCAACATTTATTTCCCCTCATCGTCTGTTCGGAGTGAGAGGAGAGGTGTGGGGCGGGTGGGAGTGTAATGGTAATCATTTTTTTGTGACTGCGCCCAGGGTCTGAAGTGGCTGTTGCAGAGGACTTTTAGATTGATCTCGTAGCATGAATGCGCATTCACACACACACACACACACACACACACACACACACAAAACCCCTGAAGAAGATATGCTATATGGATCGCATTTATCCCCCTCTGCTTGCCCTCCCTCCATGCCGCCATTTGATTAATGATCCAAATATGTGAATAAAGATATCAAAACAACTCGTCAAACCCAGGGGTTCCAGCAACTAAACGGCTTAAGGATGAAACTACACACTAACGAGTGGAGCATTTTTTTTTTCTTTTTGCCAACATTACGTTGTTCAAATGACCATTTATGATGAAGGTATTTATTACAGTACAACTCCAGCTAATGGGTCAGCCCTTGATGTTAAATATTAAAAGAAATGCGAGCGGATGAGGACGTGTTATCTTCTGTAATATGCTGTAATCTGCACATACATGTGTACTTGGATGTGTCTGTGTCTCGGAGGTTTGTTAATGCATGTACACATGTGTATGTGAGGCACCCTGGCAGGCGTATGGATACTTAACTCACAGCGGTGTGGCGTTATCAGCCTCCTCCGCCACAGAGGGCCGCTAATTGACATTTTCATTAACAGCAAATTTATGTTCCTATTTCTGTCTGCAATAATGACCATTTCCCAAGCAGTGCTACGGGCCCTGCTAATGGACACGGAATAAAAGGCGGAAACTTGTTTAATTATGATGGCAAATGCTCTGATCCTCCCTCTCCTTCGTGTCAGTGAGAGGGAGGTGGAGTGGAGATAGCTGGAGGTGGGAAATGATTGAGGCACAGGGAGAGGACTGTGAAAAGGCTGGCATCACACATCCCACCCCTAATTAACACACTGGATGAAGAGCTTCATTCAGAGATAGATGTACAACATGGAGTGGGATCTGCATGTAGAAAACGCAAATACCTGCATTGAACACTAAAATGCTGAAAATGAACTCTTGAATCCTCAGTATTGCTCCCATAGCAACGCCTTTAACACTGTACTGTCGCAGTAACTGACCATCTGGAACGGCAACCAGTTGATCAGTCAGCTAGAGGACAGCAAGTCCAGCACAACGGACACAAAGACACTTTGTTTATATCACCAGCTGTACACTGGACGACTGGAGGAGTCAAAAGTTCACGCTCTTATTTTTTCCCCTTTACTTTGCCACCAGGTGTCACATGTTTGAGGAGTGCAATGCCGAGATCTAACTTTCAATTGAACGATTTTCTTTGTCATGATGTTTTTTTAACGAACATTTCTGCTGTCTTGCTTTATTCGTGAGGGGCCAAGGAGGAGGTAAACAAAAACAAATCGATGCCAAGATGCTCATTTGTACTTATGATCATGTTTGTGTATGTGAGAGTACAGTTGTATTCCAAGAGGCAATTCAGGCACTTCCTGTGCAGTGTAACATTAACAATCAGAACGTGAAAGCACAAACAATCAAAGTGCTTTAACAAGCAGATGTGTACATATGTTATGCAGATGCTAAAGTACATGCAGTATAATTATACCTTTGATTTTTGAGTATTTTATTCTTCTATGGTTCTTATGAGTACATACGATGTTAAAGATAATTGTTAAGACCACAGAGAACCACATGGATTATGATCAAATAAACTAATCAATACAGGATATATTTGCAATATTTCTAATAACAAGTAAATGACTGTGGTGGAATTTTCTTTTTAAGTGTCAGCTGATCCCCAGACAGATAACTGTATTTAACTTTTTCTCTAGAAGGAGTTTGGAAAAAATAATAAACACCCAAATTTAGTTATTCAAATCCCTTTCAGCCCCCCAGATCCAGAGGAGTACCTCTAAAAAGGATACGATTATTATTTTACAAATGAACAATAGCAATAACAAGTTATCAACACATATCTCGTCATACGTGAATGAAAGTAAGACCCTCAGTCAAAAGTGTTCAGTTCTGCATAGATCCGTGTGTCCTCCCGAGTTCAACCACTGAATACATTATCTGGGCCAAAGTCACTGTTACGCCTCGACTCGTCAATGGAAATATCAAAGCTCAAAAAGTCCAATAATACCAGAGGAAGGTTAATATCAAAGTCAATAAATGTCAGAAGCTGCGTTGGACTTGTAATGATGACAGATTATGATGGCGACAGTTAAAACCCCGTTTGTTTCTAAGTCTCATCTGCTCCTTTTTGTAGAATTGTGTGTCTGATCACTTTGAAAATAACTGAATTGCTTGATCATGATGTCATGAGGAAAACAAACACCTGTTGATACCTTACTGACAAAGCATCAATATCTATTACCAGCATGTGATTGAATAGTGGTTGCAGCAAAGATCCATGGTTACGTCCCGTGCTGACACATAGAGGAGCTCCATTTAGTGCTGAGGATGGCAAATCACCTTAGTGATGGGCTTGCTGTCACCCAGGACTCTGGGAGTTGTGTTGTTTGGGACACTGGTGCTTGGTGTCCCACTGCTTTATGGTCCCAGGGGAGAGGACAGACACGACATGGGCCAGAAACCCAGAAAACTGGGTAACTTTGCCCGGTGTCGATCGTCAAACACCCGACCGTGGGGCTCAGTTTTGCTCGAACAAAGTCTCTTACCATACCAGAGATGTCCTACACAACCAATACTTTGATAGTCAACATTTCGATCTGTGACTTCAGTGTATAGTATAGACCGTACTTACTGTAGTTAAGTGATGGGCTCCATCAGCGGTAATGCAGGGGTTCTGCCCAACAAACCTGTCGAAGAAAGATCCGGGTCATAGGTTTTAATTTAGCTTCTGATCCTGTGACCGGCCGTGGATATCGGCGTTCTGGGTAGTGACAATAGTGAGAGGCAGAGATTGTTAATACGAGTGGCTGGAATGATTCATTGGTGTAGGGGGTTAAAGGAGGTCATCAGGATACCTCCGGGGCAGTATCAGTGGGAAGTGTATCAGGTGTCCAACTGGTTGGAGACTCAGGACAGGCCAAGAATTTGGTGAAGGGACCATGTGTCTGATCTGGCCCAAGGATGTCTCAGTTGTCCCAGGAGGAGCTCGAGAGCTTGAAAATTTGTATTTGAAAGTGAATGGTTGTGTTGCATTCATCCAATCAGTTGCCATAACCATTTTTAGAGGGCGGCTACTTCAGAGACGTATCAGTTGTCAGTCATCTTGTCACACTGGTTTTCCACCAAGACCTGATAAAGCGTTTTCTAAGTACAGACCTTTACCACTTACCATACTCTCCTAGAATATTATCAGTTGATTTATGGTTGTGGAGGCTGATGACAGAAACAGCAACACAAATTTGCAAGTTTGACCTCTGGCCATGATCACAGGCTGCTGCTCTTGTTCTCCCTCAGTCAGGTTCCTTCACACCGCTTTCTTTCATAAGCTCCAATCAATGGAAAGGAAACGACAGAGGAAATAGTTCAAAGCATGAGGCTGGAGCTGCCAGGCCTTTGGTAATGGCTGGGCTTTTTGTCTTGAATATGAGTGATCTACAGTCTAACTGTCTCTGATCGAGACACATGACCATGTCCACAGCTCCAGGCTACAAGTCAAGAGTCTGCAATGTAATAGTGCAGAGGAAAACCTTTTTTTTCTCGCAAGGGTTTTATGTTGACGCTGACAGCATGGAAATGTGTGTATGTGTGTATGATGTGTGTACATGATTCAACTTTCATCTGGAGAGGGTTGAAACCGATATAGTTAGCTTAGGATGATTGGCCATTCTACTTGTTTTAAGGTTGACTTTTATGACATTTTGGCTCGTTTTTATTTCCCTTTTTTTTATGATGTCTGCCACAGAAGATGTGCACAGGACAACAAAAGCAGACGGTCTGGGCTGGAATGTAACATAAAATGGGAAGATACAAACCATGATGCTCTTTGTCTTTGATGACATGCATGCCATTTTAAACATGACATGTTCAAGTAAACATCCTACATATAGCTCTCTTAACCGACAGCTGCTTGACAATTTAATTTGAATTTATGCTGTTGTAGAATTCATCAACATCACTGACACAAAATGAGCCTGGAAGGCCACTCTGGGACCTTCTCCCTTCAATGGCAGGCGATGTGTTCATTTGTGTGTTCGTCCCAATGTTCAATCAGACTCATGCACTTAATAAGAAGTAAGTAAACCAGTGGCTGTGAACTTGTCTCATGATATGACGGTACTTATATTTTGGGTGATGTTTGACATGAATATTGGCAGGAGTTAAACAATTGATGTAAATGAGTCACTCATCGAGTGCATCCTTTGGAATAAACCAGCACGCCGACATGTGTTTACGTCCCACCTCAGACGAATCTAACGGAGACATCAGCAGGGTAACAGAGCTAGTAGCACTGACATTCATCTGTTCAGACATGTGCAACACCCCATCCTTTAGTGTGGCTGGACACACACACACACACACACACACACACACACACACACACCCACACACACACACACACACACAGCCAAGACTTGCACATAGGCAGTCTGTTAGATGAGCATCATCCCCATAGAGATGATTCCATTTGCAGGACCACTCAGCCTTTTGATGGTCTTATCTGGAAAAAGACTGGTGTCTGAAAATGCTTGACTGAGTAGTGTGAGTGTGTGAATGTGTGTGCACATGAGTGCCTTCACACATGCGCCGCAACTGTGAACTTATCCACACATTACCCAGAGGAGCTGCACGTGACAACGCAAATGTCCGAATCTGTTGAACCGCACATTAAACGGATTTCACCCATGCATCCAGCTTTGCGGTGCCAAGTCTGTTTCATGTCTCTCTGAGCCCATGAGCAACCAGAACAGATCATTGTCTGGAGGATTCACAGAGAGCGAGGGGACGGTGCTGGTGGTGTCTGCGTTGTGTCTCCCTTGCGCTCACTCAAGGGGCCAGAGAATCAAAAGATCTCAAAGCAGAATGTCCTCATTGGGTCCGAAATTGTTTGGCAGACCTGCCTGAAATTTGATAGGGCTGATATCAGAAAATCAACGAGGTAATGCAACAGTGGATAAAATGAAAAACAGTGGTAATAAAGTGGGAAAATGTCTCTCAAGGGTGCAGTGTAAGATTTTGGTCAATTTCTGTCACTATAGAAATAGATTAACAAGACAATTATATGCAGGCAATTTAGCAAATGTATAATCACTTTAATATATGACTTTTACGTTACCATCAAATGGGACCTTTGATGTATATATATTTACCTCAGGAGGGGGTCTTCCCTATGGGGCAGCCATGTTTTTACAATAGCCCAGACTGGACGTACTAAGCATCTTTTGAGCTTGAATGGCAACCCAGGGCCACCGTAGGTTCTCCTGTGTACTCGAATGGGAAGGGTGAGGGGATGGATACAAAATGCAACTTCACCTGTAGATGTCACCAAATGTTACACACTGTACCTTTAATCTTCCTTTACCTTTAATATGCTGGAATCCCAACATTATGTTTTACTAGCATTGCAATCATTTGTTTTGAAGCAGAATCTCCTCCGTAACTTAATTTAGTGTCAGAGGGAATAGGAATTTGTTGTTACAGTGATCAGAATGAGAAACAGCTTTAATGACCAGGTTCATTGTCAGCATACACGGAATTTGTGTGATGTTGGAATAATTGATGATAACATGTTAATGTAAATTTTAATTTAAATCTTTTTTTAACTGTGCATGTTGATGTATGTTTTACTTTGTACTGCTGCAGGTTAATATGACAGCGTCTTCTTTTGGACCGATCCACTAAGTTTACCATAGTGACTTTAACACGGAAGTGACCCGGATGCTTAATCAGACATGAGGCCGACATATTAATCATCACATTAATGTGAAGGGCTACATCATGTCTGAAAGAGGCTAATGACTTGTCTCTGTGGGAGACTAAGAGCAGTGTGGGTGGATAGAAGGCACCATCATGATGTGCCGCGATGCCTCCGACCTTATTGCCAAAAGAGTTCAATCTGAAGACTCCATATCTCATAATAGTCCAAATGCATTTGTTTTCTCTGCTGAATATTTGACTTTTGAATGTCAGACCTGTTGTCACATACGTCACATACACACGGTTAAAGTACGACAATTCAGTACTACATTTATCACGAGATAACATTACTCCTATTTGATATGTACTGGTGGAAATGCTGAAGTTGCAGAAGTGAAACGTTGCAGGATTCAGTCAGTTGAGTACACTAAAAACAATAACTCCACTCAAAGAACTTCAGCAACTGTAAACATTGATGTAGTGTAATCTGTACTCGGGGTAAGATTTAAGTGGAATGAATTCCTACCCTTTTGTCTCTATTGGACACAAATGTATGTAAAAAACGTGCTGATTTCTTTATGAGACATAATGGTAATATTAATAATAGTAATACTGAGAGAGTGAACTGTTGTTTGTTTTAATAACAGCCAAAAAAGCAAAGTAACTAACTTAACCACTTGAGTTAATGAATTGCTGCAACATACTTTTTCACCACTCAATTCTACATTGCATCCTATTTTATAATTAACTCTATAAACCAATTACAAATTTTAAGTTCAGTTAAAAATAACTTTGAGAAATCTGTCTTTTTTTTTTTATAAAGAGACTGAATGTAAGCGCATATCTGCCATAACAACGAACGTCCATACGAGCATGGCGACTGGACAAGCGATTGAAATGACCAGAGCTGAGCTTGTCCTCTCTATCGTCAATGGAGTTGACAATTTACAATGTCACTACCGTCTGTAAACACTCATCAACACTCTGCGAGTCATCGACCCCTCAGTCAGCCGCTTGTCGAAGCCGTTCGGCGCATGCGTGAGCGTCGCTAACGCGTCATCGGTGACGCAATGTCCTTCATGACGTCATCATGTGGCGGCGTTTTTTACAGAGGTGCACCATGACAAACGTGACTTTAACAAGTTTATTTACTTATCACAGAAACACTCTGGGTTATTTGTTTTAAGTAATAAAACTGAGATTTAAATACAATTTATGTTTTGATATCGCTCAAGTTTCACCACCAGGTT
>JAFBJT010111268.1:0-25650 GCA_016785325.1 Chascanopsetta lugubris | reverse complement strand
TCCGCCCCTCCCGCCCCCTCCCCCACCCCCCCCCTCCCCCCCCCCCCCCCCCCCCCCCCCCCCCCCCGCGCGCGCGCGCCCCCGTCCGCGCGCCCCCCCGCGCGCGCGCCCCCCCCCCCCCCTCCTCCTCCTCCGCGTCCTCTGTCCAAACAGAGAAGCAAACGCACGCAGATCACAGCTGAGCCTTTACTCATCCAGGTACAGTGCGGGAGGATTTATGGGCCATGTGGCGCACACATTCCCACCCTAACTCTTCATGCCTTGATTCATGGCATCTCGCTTATCTTCCTCTCTGACGGCGGCCATTTGCTTTTCAAAAACCAAAACAATCAAAAGCGGAGCCATATGGCGAGGTGGAGGCCCATCAAAATGACCCGCCGTGCTCTGCGCCTTCGGCCAAAGAGGAGCGCTCGTTTCCGAACGCCTCCTCGAGTGGTTCGTTCAAAGGTGGTGCTCGGTGTATGATCACGGTGAGGAGGAGGAGTAACTCTATCGGCTGTAACTCCGACAACCCAGCGGTGGCAGCTGTGGTTGCACGGTGACTGACGGAGGAAACAGCTGAAAAAGGATCACGGGATGAAATAATCACAACGACTGAGAAGGGAATTGAGTTTACGCCGCTTTTAGTTTGAAAGTGCCAAACACCCTCGGCAGCAGCAGAGAAACAATACAGTTCTGTATTTGAATGACTATTAGCGTTCAAACTTCACGGAGATGGCATACTTTTCCAGTCCATTAAAGGTGCGTCGTGTAGGATTTGGTGACATCTAGAGGTGAAGTTGCACGATGTATCCATCCCCTCACCCTTCTGAGCATGCAGGAGAACCAATAGTAGACTTCAGTTGTCATAAAGATACATTAATAGGCTTATTTAGTAGAGTAATGAAAAAAAATATTTAGGTGATTATAAATTAAATAAATCCATATGTAATTGTTTTGTAACATTTGTAGAAGTGACAAAAATCACCAAAGTCTTACACACTGCACCTTTAAGTCACATTGGTTCTGAAGCATTGAATAAAATGCTGGTTTCCCTTCTCACAAATAAGTTGTGGTGATAATCAGTTTCACACATTGACTAAACTGAGCTGTTTTTTGGGAGTTGGTGTCAAAACAAAAACAAAGGCGGACGAGGAACAAATGAGCTCCTGAGGGAGAAAGACTCATGAAAACAGAGGAATCATTATCATGTCCCTGAAGGACACAAATACAATAAACTGTTAGTGTTTCTTGGAACTCGCTTTGCAAAGAGCGATCTCCAAAGAAACATGACTGGTCATAATCAGCAGAGCCTCGTGGAAAACATGCCAAAATAAACACAGCTTCAGGAATGAAAAACATCTATTTCGCACGTGTTACATTTATGTCGCGATTATTCCCAGATGTTCACGACACCTTATGTTGATGATTGAGAAAATAAGTCAATTAGAGACTAATATGAGATCTATATATAATAATCGGGTGGAAAATATGGAGGATATGGCGCAAAGTCAACCCGAGTGGAGTTCTGGTCTAAAATCTTAGACCCGGTCATTTATCGATGTTAAACTATCGTTTCCTCAAGAAAAAAAAAATCAAGAATAATCGTTCAAATGTTCACCACAAAGAGTGACCTCGGGGCGCCGCCCCGTTACCAGGGACCAGTGACCGAATCGATAGTTAAAACTACAGTCTCAAAACGCCTGGAGGGGTAAAATCGAGCAACTAAGACGGCACATTCCGCGGGGGCAGAAGCTTCATCGCTTCACCGAAGCCAAACCCGACTCCTCCATCACCATCGTATTATCATTCCTGGCTCTTGGGTTCCTCGCAGTTTGCTCTTCCTCTGCCAGAAGTCCAGCCTGTTTGAAAACCCAGCCCCAGCCTGTTCCCTGCA
Source organism: Chascanopsetta lugubris (assembly GCA_016785325.1). Taxonomy (NCBI): domain Eukaryota; kingdom Metazoa; phylum Chordata; class Actinopteri; order Pleuronectiformes; family Bothidae; genus Chascanopsetta; species Chascanopsetta lugubris. The sequence goes on along the minus strand of JAFBJT010111268.1, from coordinate 23,774 downwards.
CCAGCAACACTCCGCAGATGATGAATCTGCTGAGACTGAGCCGCCACGAACAAACTGTGAGGAGCCCAAAGTGAAATCAAGCACAGTTCATCCATCACCGATTAAACATGACTTCATTTTCAGTCATTACTTGGGAGGGTGTTGTGTTTATATCTGCTCCACATCACTGCGCATATTTCTCCCCCACCGACATTAATTACATTCATTCCAGTGGTTGCGCTTTGTGGTCGGGGGGGGGGGGCAGCAGGGTGGGAGAATGGTATTTAATATACGTGGACCGGTGTGAAAGGGATGTTACAGGTTTTTGAGGGAGAAAGTTGAACGTGCAAAAATCAAAGGAGCTGCAATGTGGGGATGTCTGTTCTTCAGCTGGACAGCGATTCGATGCCAGATCAGCGCGAAACGGCGAGTGAACAGCGCGATTAGGATTTAGTGACATCTAATGGTCAAGTTGCATGTTGCAGTGGAAATACCCTTTCCTCCCACGCATGCACAGGAGAACCAACGGCAGCCGGCAGTTATTGTTGAAATGCAAGAGGTTCAGTCTGAAGAATCGTACGCCTCTTAGCTCCCGAGGGCCACAGGAAGTGGTCCCGCGGGTCACATTTGACCCGCGGGCCACAAGTTTGACACATATAATATCGACTGCCAGTCTAAACCTAAGGGCCCATTTCTGGATGACGTAAACAACTGTTTGCACATCGACAGGCGTGAAACACATCAAACGTTCCGTGGGACGTCGACTTGACTGTGTGATGCCGACCAAGAACTGCGCTGTTAACAACATGGTCTTAACATATTGAGACATTCCGGACCCCTGGGGCTGAAAGGTCAAACCGTGCAACTGTTTGATTTGAAAATTGCTTTTGCTGAAGTCAACAAGATTTGAATGGAGCTTTAAATCCACGCAGCAATGTGGATATTTTTACTCCCAGAAGACTTTGTCCTGACAAACGTGAGCCGCTGAGGCGACCGCTCGTGTCCACAAAGGATTCCTGATACCACTCCGCTCAAAAGAGGTCAAGGAACACTTTGAAAACACATCAGATCTCAATGGGAATTTTTTTTTTGTTTTTTTTTACCAGGCATCTATAGATACTGATATGGATCCGATATTATATTGGGAATTCAAAGGTGACACCTCTTTGGATGGAAATGAAAATGATCAAGCTACAAAGGAGTCAAAGAGAACTGAAAGCGGACTGGTCCATTTTGCTGACATTTCAATGCAGCAGCTCACAATGGCACTCAGCCGCTCGAGTTAGGGCATTTTTTGACACGTGTGTTTTTTAATATTTACCAGAGTTAAAGGTGAAGGGTGTAGGATTTTGGTCATTGTTGTAACTTCTAAAAATATTTTTTTTAATTACATTCTGACATTTTCGTGAATTTATAATCCCCTAAATGCTTTTTTTTTTTCCCGAATATCCTTAAATGAGCCCCTTAATGTAAATGGGCCGCCATGTTTTTACAGTAGTAAAAGTGGACCTACTCTAAATGTATCTTCAATGTTATATAATGTACATTTTGTTTTAATGACAACTGAAGTCTATCATAGGTTCGACTGCATATTCAGAAGGGTGAGGGTGAGGTGATGGATGCGACACGCAACTTCACTCTGGAAGTCACCAAGTCTTACACACTGCACCTTTAAATAAACATTTGAATCAAGAAGCAGGCGTAGATAATGATCTTAGCGGTTTAACTCCATTCATGCAGCCACTAGAGGCCGTTGGTGGACTCTAACAAACACAGAGTGGCACCAACAGGAAGTAGTTCTTAAAGTTGTTTAGAAGGGCTGGGAGCCACCTATTAAATGTTAATTACAATAAATGATATGACAGTAAAAAATGCTACAACATGGGGCATGACAAATAAGTGCATTTAAAAAAAGAATTCAATATCTTAATATTTATTCCCTCTGAAACCCATGTGTCCTTTGATCTCAGTCCAAGACATATCCGTGACCCCTGCAGTGAGTAAGATTACACGTCGCCATCCATCAAACCTAAAGCTTTTTTGTAACAGTGGAAACGGGCTAACTAGATTTAACGGGACAAGATCAATGCCTCCGCGGGGCTTCAGATAACAAAAACACAAAAACATTAACCAGGATTAATAGCGATGTGTTCTCGTGCATGAAGTACTGAACATACCAAATCCTGCTGAGCTCATCCAGAGAACATCTGAGAGTTATGGCCCACTGGATGACTTCTACAGTTACCGGCCAGGGCCAAAAGTTATCCAATCCAGTTGCCTCAGAATGCTCTTGTATTTTGAAGTTGGACCAGAGGGCATGATGCTAAATCATGCTGTGCGTGAATAATAGAAATCTTCTGGTGTCAAAGCGCTGTCTGGAGAATCTCTGCGAGTTCAGAGTGTCTGGCTGCGTTGCACCATCGATGTTGGAGTTGCTGGATCCATCTAATCCAAAGCAGAGATGGCGCTTCATTGATTATGTCAAAGCGGTTACGCTCCATAGAATCACATCCTTGAAGTAGCATTTTTTTTGGGGGGGAAAAAAAAAATCATCAACTCTAAAGCAGCATTACGTCAATTCACGTGACAATTCACTCACCACTGGAGGGTTTTAATCTCCACCTGCTGCGCACCTGCACCTGTGCTCGGCCTGGGCTGGGGTTGCTCTCTCCGGCCTGCCCCCCCCCCCCCCCCCCCCCCCCCCCCCCCCCCCCCCCCCCCCCCCCCCCCCCCCCCCCCCGTCTGACCCTCCACGTGGCTGGTGCTGCTGTGGTACAGTATTCGTCTCCTGGTCTGAGGAGGCATTTACTGGATTTGCCACCCGGTGAGCAGCCAGTGCCCATTTAAGTGCAGTGATTATCGGTGGGAGGTCCAGTCTCTCTCTCTCTCTCTCTCTCTCTCTCTCTCTCTCTCTCTCTCTCTCCTCTCTCGCTCTCTCTTTCCATTGCCCTCAATGCAAAGTTCATCTGACTGCAGACCACCACAACTCATAGATTCAGGGGATTGTATGCTCATAACTCATCTGGTTATTATAAATTCAATCTCTTAAAATAAAGTAGTTGAAATTGGTTCATCTGAATCTCGCATACTGCCCTTTAAGTATGTTGGATTTAGTGGCAACTAATGGTGGAGGTACAGACTACACCCAGCCGGATGTCCCTCACCTCCTGGTCCCAGCTGAGTGTCCCTCACCTCCTGGTCCCAGCTGAATGTCCCTCACCTCCTGGTCCCAGCTGAGTGTTCAGGACAATGTCACGACCTTCATATCATGGCAAAATGCAAAAGCTTCAAATCAAGCCGGCGTCTGATTTGTCCATTCTTGGCTAATGTAGAAACATGGCGGCCTGTGTGCGGGCAAAGCTGGATAACAAGAGGACAAATGATTATCATGCGCTGACAAATTCGTCTTTTCTTCTTAAAAAAAACACCCTTAAATCTACAAACTCTACTTTGAGCCGTTCGGGATTGAAGGATTCCATTGACCCAACAGTCTGGACACCAGATGTCTCCATAATACACAATCTATACACCCAGTAACTCACCTAAGCGCCGAGCATCCCCCTCGTGTCAGAGCTGCGCAGCCCCCCGTGGACAGTGTCCGAGGGCTGCGCTCAGTCAAGTTTACAGACTCTAAAAAATATATATCACTTTTGTCAGAACTGTTCTGGAGAGAACACGGGTGGAAAGTATCAGGAGCTTGACAAAGGACCGACGGGTCTGAATCCCACTGATCCCGACAATGATTCTACAAAGCTTCAGGGTGACATTCAACCCCTCATTAAATAGGTCCGGTGCCATTTTGAGAAACCATAAATAAGTAAGAAGGAAAGCAAAAAAAATCCATCAGAGTCACCAAATTGAACCCAAATGCAAGAGTGTTCATTGCTGTGTTGTGTGAATTCATTGAAATGGATATTTCTCAATAAAATAACAGTGAAAAGCTCCTTTAACTGGACACTATATCATAGGTGTAACGAGTGGACATGTGTGTGTTCACTGTGATATTCATATTTCAAAGGGTTTGTTTGTCGTTTTGAGTTGGCGTCAAAGTTAGGGGGGTGTCGCGCTGCACCGACCACCTGCCGGATCTGAAATGCTTCAGTCAAGCTCTGCGGTTCCATCACTTTCGTGGTAAAAGGCCGAGCGAGCGACCGCCCCCCCCCCCCCGGGGGCCGGGGGCGGGGGGGGCCCCCCCCCCCCCCCCCCCCCCCTGGTGCGGCAGGTTTTGATTGGAAACACCAGCAGCTTCAACCGCTGAAAAGTACCAGCTCAGATTGGGAGCGGTGTTGGAAATGCGGCGATTTGGAGTAAATAAAATGCCACCGTTTATTTCCTTTGTATTATTGTTTGTCTGATTGAACTTTTCATCACCACGTCATCGTCACCTCCCCTGTCCGCACCCCACTGGTAGGACCACATTCCGTGGGGGAAGTCCAGCAGGAGTCACTTTCATTTACCTGGTAATGTGAACACAGCCATAGATTTGTCTGCTTCTTAAATGGAAAGCAACCATTTGCCCCAAAAAAAAAATAAAATAAAATAAAATAAAACCTCTTTATCACACAGCCACCGTGTCGTATTACCATTTATTTACTTAGCTGTTTTAACCGTGCAGCTCCCTCAGGTGATGTAATCTGAGGGCAAACGGCTAAAGCGGCGTGCGGTGAGATAACGGGAAAGCCAGTGCGGTGTGGTCAGTGTCAACGAATCAAGAGACCCAGGAAACAAATTGCAAGAGTTGCAGAGTTGAACCAATCAATCAGAGTCAACTTGTTTACCCCAACGGAACCGACAAAATGGATCGAGCTGATGACTCAACTACGTGGCAGAATCGGAGGCTTTCCACCGTGTCGCATATCGGGCCACTACATCAGCAGCGGCCCACCCTGTCAATGGGGCATGTAATAGCTTGTCTTGCACAATAAAAGCCTGTGCGATAAGAGCTACTGGCAGCACCATGTTCCCTTTACATGCACAAAGCCCTGCTTCCAACCTGGCAACAGTCAGGAAGGGGGGGGGGGGTGGTGCTGCTTCAGTGTGCAAAGTGCACTGGATGGATATAGTGTATTAACGTAATGCATCCGCTCTTCCACTTCACACACTCTCCTTCGAGTTATGGCACCGAGACCTTGCACTTTGTCCAAAGCTCATTTGCAAGACACAGTAAATGAGGGCGGCGCTGGATTCTCATCCAGGACTCACTCTCATCATCCATTCATAAAAGGACATCTTCCACTCGACAGTAGTGAATGAACTATGACCCGGTCTATCTCCGCATGCGCAGCTCATTGGAGTGGGTGAGTCCACAGGTGCTGGGCCGGACCATTTGAACAGATTTCCAAACATTAGAGTGCCGCCACCTGGAGGCGCTGGTGAGATCACAAGCACCATTTAAGACTTGAATGAATCCACCGTGATCCCTCGTGCACATAAAGGATCATTAATGCAATATAAAAATTAAAAAAAATGGCACAAAACTTGAGAATGACCTGCTTATAATTCTCCTGTGACACCGTCCGCAAAAAAGTGTCAGGGTTAGATGTGAAAACATGAATCAAAGGCGTTCGAAATGCTCTGAATCCGGACGCCTTGTGTATGATGAGAGGCCTTCAAAGGAGGTCTGCCCTTCGTGTGAGTTTTGGATTCTTTAGCCGGACGGCAGAGAGGCAACGACAAAAGATCAAGAGCCTCTCGTAAACGTGCGCACTCGGATGCCACATGTGCACGGGTCCGGTTCTCGTTGGCGCCGAATCCCTTCATCGCTCCGGGACTGAAGGGCCAAAAGAGCGCGTCTAAAGATGGGGGACGGCGAAAACCGCGACCACAGAGATGCGCGGCGACGCAGTCGAAACCGTGGCTCTGAAACGGAAGAGCTGTCCGAATGCGAGCGGCCACATCCTCGGCAGCCTGGCCCTTGGCGCTGGAAGACCACTCACGCAGTGGCACAAATGACTCCGGGCCCCCCGACCACACGCCTCCCCCTCGAGAGTCTCCAAGTGTGATGTCAGTCCTTCCGCGGCCTTAAATCGGAGCGGCGTGCTCCACCGGCTGCGTGTCCTCTGCTCGCCCTGCAGCCACTCAGAGCCCGGCTGCGTGTCCTCTGCTCGCCCTGCAGCCACTGCGTGTCCTCTGCTCGCCCTGCAGCCACTCAGAGCCCGGCTGCGTGTCCTCTGCTCGCCCTGCAGCCACTCAGAGCCCGGCTGCGTGTCCTCTGCTCGCTCTGCAGCCACTCAGAGCGCGGCTGCGTGTCCTCTGCTCGCTCTGCAGCCACTCAGAGCCCGGCTGCGTGTCCTCTGCTCGCTCTGCAGCCACTCAGAGCCCGGCTGCGTGTCCTCTGCTCGCCCTGCAGCCACTCAGAGCCCGGCGGCGTTTCTCTGTCTTCCCTTTCAGCCAAAGGAGACGGGATCGGACGAAGCGCTGCTCTGATGAGACGACCCGAGGATGTAGATCTTGAAATAGATCTTAAAGAGCTATAATATGACAGCTCTGATATGAAGTCGCTCTGTTGATGCAAGGGTTTAACGATGCTTATCATTTGACCTACAACATTAGAAAGTTAATCTAAGGGAAATTGCTTTTTGTTTTGTTTTTTTTAACTATCGTCTACTTCGCTTTGTGCACGAAACGATTTCCACGTATCGCCCAGATGCTCAGATCTCAGCTGGGGTGTCGGCTTGCATCCATCAGCCGGCTGCAAACCAGCCTTTCGGAGACAACTTAAAGATGAGACGGCCGGAGCTCGAGGGCCCTCATCATCGCCACCACGCGTGGAGAAGGAACGCGCGTGTATTTTCGGTCTGCGCGGCGAGGGAGTGTGACGGTCGTGGGGCCTGGGAGAGTGTTTTCACACCTGCTTGGCTGCTGCGCGGTGGAGGGAGCACACATTTCTTATGGAAAGATATGAGGCCTGGAGTCCAGAGGTGCTCGCTGTAAAACCGAGTCCTCGCGCGTCTGCGCCATTTATCAGACTCCATCTGCGCAGATGGAGAGTGTAACGTCTGCCACAGGGACCCCGAGGGATCAAGAGGGGTCGTAATAACATCTATAGAGGGAGCTGCTTAAATATAAGTTCACTGTTTCATGATGAAACATCTCCAATGCAACGTGACACGTTCAGGGAATCCTGAGAAGGTCCTATACTGCCCTCACCTGGCAGCAGTTGGTACTATATTTGCAAGACAGTAGAGCCTGACCTCGTCTAACTCCTTTGTGCACTCCACATATAAAGCAATACTACACAAACTATAAGTGTTGTAGTATTGATTACTATTACAAAAATAATATTAATCAATGTTTTGTTATATGGGCAACATTCAGCAAACATGTTGAATGTACAGTATAAAGTGTTAAAGTGAAAAGAAAAAACAGGTGCAATGTGAAGCATGAACATACGTTTGATATTAGTGTGCATTCATTTTTGTCATTAACATCAACATGTATATGGCACCATGTAAACAACACAACTACACAACCACAACCACAGTCTGCACTGTGTGTGTGTGTGTGTGTGTGTGTGTGTGTGTGTGTGTGTGTGTGTGTGTGTGTGGGTGTGTAGGATTAAAGTTCAAAATGAGTCAGAGTGGAAACACAGTACTTTAGTTTACATGGATATTTACATCATCCATTATTTTACATGATCACGTTTTGATGACAGGCTGCTTTTCACACCCCTTTTATTTTATATTGATGTACTGATACATTTTATTCTCTTTTATTTCACTTTAGGGATTTGATGTCACACACCTGATGAAAACAAATAGAGATTATACAGTATTTACTGACTGCAGGGGGATCATCATCACTACATTATATCTTTATATCTATATGTGTATTATGATCCGTGGCAAAGATACATTCTTCTTCGTGTGCCTTTTTGTGCTCGGCTTCCTGGTTACCGTTGCTAGGGCTACGGGTGATGACTTGTTGGAAGCCCCGCCCCTCCGCTCTACGCCGTCACTTGAATTCCTGAAGTGACTCTGAACAGTGACACATGGAAACTGTTGACTTCACATGAAGCCGAGTCAATGAGTTCAGCCAGAGTCAACGTCAGCCTCCACTCAGCGGTACGTTCCTCACTTTATCTGGCGCCAGCACCTGACGTTTGCCTCTTCAACCTGCTCCTGTCGTCGTTATTATTGTTGTTGTTGTTGTTGTTGTTGTTGTTGTTGTTGTTGTTAGCCTCATGCTACACAATGGCCACTGTGTGTTTTAGGGAAGTCAGTCTACTCAGCGAGCGTTGGGCTTCGCGAGGGGTTGACGACGGCTCTGTGTGTGTGTGTGTGTGTGTGTGTGTGTGTGCGTGTGTGTGTGTGTCACAGGAAGTTTCACAATAAAAGAAAGTGTGTATCATGTCACGGAAGAGAACCTTTTCTGTTGCGTCAACCTTCGTGTGCGTGCAACTTGTTGCCTGTGCCTCTCAAGCTAATTGTTTCAAACTTTTGTATCCTCTCCACTACATGGAAAGTGGCAGGTGTTGGATTTTTGAGCGAGCAATCCGTTGCCTGATAGTCGCTGTTGTTGTTGCCATTAGTGTCAACAGAGGTGCACCACAGTAACAACCCCCCCCCCATGGTTTTCATGAGGCAGTTCGGTTTGTGATGAACTGAAATAACTTCTCTCTCTCTCTCTCTCTCTCTCTCTCTCTCTCTCTCTCTCTCTCTCTCTCTCTCTCTCTCTCTCTCTCTCTCTCTCTCTCTCTCTCTCTCTCTGCACGTGTTTCTTACATACACCATGCACAGTGTCACTGACATTATGCAATACTCACATCTCGGTGCATTGTTTAGGATATTTTAAAATCCCAAACTCAAAAGTTGCAGTTTGTCCATTGTGGGTCAATGTGAATGGGAGAGTGACATTAAGGCCTGGTGAGGGAGGAGCTGCCCCTCATTTCTATTCATGTAAATATAAAAGACTGACACTCGAATAATGGATCGTATCTTCAGATGATACTCGCTGTAAATAAGCAAACGTCGGTGTAATTCATTTGTAATAGGACTCTGCCGATAGCAATTCAAGCAACTCCAACCAAAGTTGACTCACTGGACTTTTAAAAACAATCAGGGTAAAGAAAAGTAGAGTCGGCCGAAATAATAACATACAATTATCACCCAAAACTTCAAGTAATAGTGAGGTATTTTAAACTCTCCAACAACAGCCATCTTTTTTTTTTCTCTGTGGTGTTTTGCTTCTAATCATACACCTTGTTGTCGCACACAAGACAAACACGTTGACCACATTGTAGATCGTGTGCTTTGTTGCCCTGTGACTGAACCATCTATATCTGTCTCATCCGACATGTGGAGCCCGACCTCCAGTGGGTTGATTGTTTCAGTTTGTTCGCAGCAGCAACTGTGGCTACAGGAACTGTCTGTGGTTCAACCCTCCGACAGATAAGTGTATGCAAACCCACAGGCGCCGCCAACAACGACGGCATCGACTCGACCCGTCGAGTTTTCAATTCACAAAGTTCAAAACCGGTCGTGGCTCAGTTAAATCAGACGAAGTGGAATAAGTCCACGGATCCAGTGTCGTATAAACAGACTGTAAAGGTCACGTGACCTGACGTCGTCCTGTGGTCGTATCAGCTGGGAAGCAAGAATTCTGTCTCCGTGTTTGTCTTGTGCGATTGCTTTGTTCCGTAATCGGAGTTGACCACGGACCACCTGTCTCAAAACAGCTGGAGCAAAGTTTGGAGAACGACACCATAAACTTTTCTTTGGCCTCCGGCCGGTGGAACGTTCTCCGAAGGTGAGACAATATTATGTCTTAATATCTGTGACGAGGAAAGTACTAAATAACAACAGTCACTTCTCTTACCCCCCCCCGTCACTTCTCTTCCCCCCCCCCCCCCCCCCCTTGAGTGGGCTGGTGACTCTTCTTGTGAGGTTTGTCACGTTGCCTTGCAAGACGTTGCCCAATGTGCAAAACCCAACGTTCCACACATGACCTATTCAAATCTAGCCAGTGAAGGTCACGTGATTTCGACCCTTGACCCAAATTATTCAGTGTTTTTCTTCTTCCTGTTTTATCGAAAGAGCAATCTCCCATGGACACACCACATTTCATGTTTTGCTTATTATGAAATCAAATGATTAAATACAGTTGATCCTGAGATACCTGCGCTTAAACGCATACTCTTAAAGTCTCTGTCCACACGGATGTCACTCGTTGCCCTCGTCCTGTCCACATGTCTGTATTTGCGTGGGCAGAGCGAGCTGCCAGACGAGTCTTCTTGAATCGACTGAGGCGACGGTGTAAGGCGAGTCTTCCAAACCAGCGCACAGAAACGACCACCGTCCCCCACGAAACCCACCAAGTGAGCATCAACAGTCAATAATTCCAGGAAGAGGGGACCATCCCTGTCCTACCGCAACATCCTGTCCGAATGAAGTCAACTTTTTACCTGTCAGATGAAATTAGTGTCAACCGGGGGGGGCTGTCGCAGCTCAATACTGAAAGTTGCCCACGCACCCGCCTCCCAGAAACACCCTGCACACGGCAGACGGATACGTTTTTATTAGAGATGATATGAAAATGAGTGCACTGTGTAATAAGGCTGCGAGAATTAATTGATTCCATTCCATTATTGAAGTCGTTTTTCACAAATGTTGGGGCAATACGTGCCTTATGCGTCATGAGGCACGAGTATACTGTACATTTTTTCATCTCATCGATGGACTGCTACAATAACAACGTCCGTTTCCGGGTCAAATTGTGTAAAGGAACTGTAATCGGCCGTGAAACCGACTCTCAAACTAGAGTCCGAATTGTGGCGCTTGTCCCAGTTCTGTTGATGTTGTGATAAATGTTGAAGTATCTGCACTTACGTGCATCGCCAAGGTTTTGCTGACTAATCAAAGAGGTGGTTGCTAAGAGATGACTATCTGTCACATTGATGCACAGCTGCCTGAAGCTCTCTCTCTCTCTCTCCCTCCCTCTCTCTCTCTCTCTCTCTTTCATTTGCATCCCTGTGTCACAGCTGCCGTGAAGTGACGTGCTCTCTATCGACAGACCCACCGGCACCATGGCAGCTTTTACCGCTCCTCGCGCTGTCACCGCCAACCAGACGATAACCGGAGCCGCGAGCAGGAGCAGGCAAGAAGACGGCGAGGAGGAGGAGGGACGCTGTGACGACGGGGACATGGGACAAGACGCTGTCCTGGAGAGGACCACTGAGTTCTTCCAAATGTGTGACATCGAGAACAAGGGCTTCATCACCCAGCGTGACATGCAGGTGAAGTGGCGGATATAAAGTACGGGGGCTCGTCTTTGTTGTGTTTACGTAGATTATACGTGATGGAAGTATTTGGACAAAGTTTGCAAAGATCACTTTTGGAGACATCTTTTCACGTTTTCACCCTGAGCCCTGTTGATTTACGTGTTGGTGGATTTGTTTATGTGGTTGCCAGTAGAAGTAAACAGTCGCAGACTACACTGTTTTCCCAATAAACATTTACTGAACTTATATTCAAATATTCAAGATCTAAAGGAGCTCGTCACTGTGACAGGTGACATTTGGTGCAACTTGATTTCATTCAGCAGGACCAGTGAGTCCAGTTTGCATGCTCTACTGTCGTTGATTCCAAAGTGGGGGCCGGGGGGCCGGGGGGCCCCGAGGAGACGTTTTCAGGGGTTGCCAGTGGATATCGGGGAATTTGAAAGAGGATGAAGTAAAATACTTATTCATAAAAATGATTTTTTCCCCCTTGTTTGTATTATTCTAAAATACACAGGAATTCGCTGTAGGTTTGCAAAAGGGGTCCGTAGTCTGAAGCGGTTACTATTTTGAGGACCTCATCATAGCAGAGTTCGGGACCCCCTTCTCTACTCTATTTCTATGGATTATGCTCAATTTCCATTCATCTTTCAATGGCCTGGGAGGGGGCACACAAAAGACGGACCCTCGTGATTGATTCTGAACAGACCCAGGATTGGAACGTGTGTGTACCTTTTTCAAAACAGCATAAAAGAGACTTGCGCGGCGAGCGGCGCGTCAGCTTTGTCCCGCCGCTCCTCCACTCACATCATTGTGCAGATTCACTCCAGTTATTCATCCTGACGTGGATGGTCCTTTGATGAGGCACTCGTGGGCTCACAGCGCGGGAGCGTGAATACAAGGGAGGCGTTGCTTTGATGCGGTGTTGGTGATAATGGATTTGGAAATGAGACGGCCAGCAGGACGGTGGTCTGTCAACTGGTTTGTGCCGAAGCGCAAGACACCGCGCGCGCACTGCATTTAAAAAGGTCCAGGACTTCATTGCAACATGGACGAAGCTGAAGGCCGTTTCCTGTTTGGCAAACTCACCTCAGCTAAACAAGACTGGAACTTGGTGCGGCTCCTCCGAGGCCCGACAGTCTCCTCGTATCATGCGAAACATTTTCCCCAAACCGACCAAATTCTAAGCGTAACGCCAAATGCAAACATACAGAGAAGCGTAGGAGAGAATGGGCCCGTGTGCGTTTCTTCTACTGACTAAAATAAAACCCCGTGATATTTCTGCTCGACCTTCACAGCCTCGAGTTCCGTTTGGCATCGTGACCACGAACAGACCCAACAGGTCGTCTGTTTGCTGACAGAAGGGCGACGTCCTGCCCCGATCACACGCTTTTACAAGAGCAGCCGGCGCTCTCGCCCTGATGCCGTCCTTCCTGCGAATTGTCTGAGAGGCGTCGGTCAATAGCGCACAGGCGTGCGAACGCGTTACCGAGGTGTGGCTGTGTTGGCTGTTCTTGCAAATGGTCCAGTAGCCACTGTCACGGTCGGAGGGTTTTCCGGGCGGCTCGCGTGTCAGAATCAACACCTCTTTGAAAACAGCCGTCACTCGTGTTTTCAGCTCAAGTCTTTATCGCTGTCAAATCTTTGGTCACACCAGCTTCTCTCTGTACTTTGGCAGGGCGCAAGGTTTCAGTGTGTTTGACTGTGTTTGTTTGAAACGTTTCAAAAAAACAAAAAATTTAAAAAAGGATTTCTTTGCATTCAAAGCGTTCAGTGAAAAGACAGAGCTATTGTGCATTGTTGTGTCCATGTAAACAGTGTGTTGATCTCTTTTGTGTTGTGTTGTCAGCCAGGGAAAGACACACCCCTTCACATTCACAGATCTAACCACCTGCGGTGTCAGCTTTGCAGTGTGAATAATATATTTTTTTTCTATTAGTTAAAAAAAAATGCTTTACATTTTTTTCTGGAAGCAAATATAAGGGGCCTAAGAAAGGAGGGAGCGCAGGCCTCAAACTTTATTTTTTCAAAGTTCTGCCCACATTCCACACAAGTGAGAACCAAAATGGAACGGGTGCATGTGAATATCAAGTCACAGACTTTCAGGTTAAAAAGCATCGTATTGATGAGGTGGAGTCAAAGATAAGGGAACAGCAAGCGCACAAATGGCTCCTACCCTTGAAAAAGTCTTTTGAAACCAGAAAGTTGCCTTACACACCTTCAATTTGAAACATATATTTGTGTAAACTACTGGGATTGGGTCGTTTTCAACCCAGCCCTGTGTTATCGGCGCTAAATGCCGTTTTAACTGGCATGGTGTTGGACTATAGGGCTCCATCACTGCACCCCGTTATCACCACTGCACCAACGACGGTCCTCTCGAGTGGAGCAGCAGTCGTTAGAGCTACAGTCCAGTTACAGTCGAGTGTTCTTGAGGCTTCGCCATTGCCAACAGCAGCTGTGTTTTGTGTGTCGCCGAGCAGAGGCTGAACGGCGAGCTGCCGCTCAGCGCAGACGAGCTGGAGAACGTGTTCGATACCCTCGACGCCGACGGCAACGGATACCTCACCCTGGAGGAGTTCTCCTCAGGCTTCAGTGGGTTGATAGTGACTTGTATTGATGCGTCTGGGGTCAACGGTGAGGTTGCTCTGATGTTTAGGGGTTTTTCTAATTTTTTTTTTTTTTTATAGGCAACTTTTTGGTTGGCCAGCGGGTTTCTGCGGGGGGAGACATGGTGGACAAACAGCCTGGTAGAAGCTCGCCAGAGGTCCTGTACCAAACACAGTGGGAGGAGAGCCTGGTCAGAGGAGACGAGGATGAAGAGGAAAGACACTTCTGCATGTTGCTGGAGAGCCTCGGAGGCAACAGTGTTTTTGAGGAGTGAGTAAAGTGAGTGTGTGTGTGTGTGTGTGTGTGTGTGTGTGGGTCATATCTCTGCAGACTTGGTCAACATTTCCTTTGAGTCCACACCGTGTTTTGAGGGACTCAGCCTGAGACTGAAATCAGCTGTGTAAACTTCAACCAGAGTTGAAAGTTTCCACTCTCACATTAAAGCCGTTCCCGTGCCGCTTCTTTCAGCAACACGCTTTCATCCTCATGATTTCATTTCTAGGTATTTGAACAAATTAAATTTAAAATTCACTCAATTCATTTTTTTTATTGAGAATTCATTTGAAAACCTGTCTAAATCACTCGCTACATAAAGTATGTAGTGAATATCAATATCCACATGTATCTTTCAGTCCTGTCTGGCTGAGAGACGACGGGTTCTCAGGAAACGCACGACGAGACTCGCCTTTAACAAACAAGTCGATAAAAGTCAACAGCAGTGGAGGTGGATGGCAGATATAAACATCCTATTGGCTTGTGCCGAACCCGTCTGAGCTCCAGCTGACATCATGGATCAAATCAGTTTGTGCGGCGCAAACTCATCCTGACGCTCACTCCCAGACTTTTGTAACAGTTTGGAAAGTCCCTGAAGGATTTGTTTGACTTCCCCTCACTACGCACACTTCACAGGCACACGGGTGTTTGATGTGTAGATATGATTGCCGCATTGTTCCTTGAATGTCACCGCACAGTTGTGTCAAGCTACTGATTGCACAGTGAAGTCTAGCAACATTAACAGACATTAACCGGTAAACAGGGATAACAATGACAGGGAGGGTGGAGCAGCATCAACCACAGCAGCAAACACAATGCAGCCGACACGCCTGCAACGGGCAACTGCTTTTAGTAGACTGGAAAACCAGCCAGGTGTTTCCAGTTGCTCTGATTGCTGTGATCAGTCCCACCAAGCTGAGGACCGTCAACATAAGCACAAGGGCACCAGAACTGGAACAATATGTGATTGCAATACTTTTTTTTTTGGTCCTGGTATTGTGAAGTCCCATGTCCTCAATGAATGACCCAGCGAACGAAGAATATACGACATCTTTTACCTTTACCCACCGAGTGTGCAGGAGAACCTGTGATAGACTTCAGTTGTCATTAAAGCTCAAAAGATGTTTTGTACGGCGACTGTAAAAACATGAGGGGCCCAGTAGAGAGGCCCCACACCTCATGTAAATATACTTTACTGGGCTCGTTTGGGTGTAATGGGGAAAAAAATAATACATATAGGGGATTAGAAATGTATGGAAATGTCCCTACGTAATTGTTGTCAATATTTTTAGTGTGACAAAAACGACACACTGCCCCTTTAATACAGTTAAGAAATTGAAGAATTTGTATAGGAACCACAGGTTTTCATGAGTGGGTCCCAAAACCTATATACATTTCCCAGGTCTCTGACTTTCAATTCTGTTTTTGTACTTTCCAATGTTAAAATGTAAAAACTATAAAAAAAAATATATACATATAATTCAATCATTAGATCTCCGGGTGTTATCAAAATATAATTCTAAATACAATACAAATGAATATGAACGTTCAGAATTACACAAACATTTCTATAAAGACGTTGATTGAAATACAGGTCATTTCTGACCTACTTATATCATCTAAACGGAGGATAATGAGTTTCTCATGAACCCATGTGACCAAGGCTTCATAAGAAATTGCTTGCTGCTCTTCATTACATGACTTCCCTCCCCTCCTTCTCGCAGTCGGGCCGAGGTGCGTGCCCTGTGGGCCCAGCTGCGTCGGGATGAACCACATCTTTTATCCAATTTTGAGGACTTCTTGTCCAGAGTGACATCTCAGATCAAAGAGGCCAACCAGGAGAAGAGGGAGATGGAGAGCGCTCTCAAAAGGTGAGCCCAGGACTTTGCCAATTTCATTAAATGGACATCTCAGGGATTTCTTCAATTTACTTGATGAAGAAGTTTATAACTTAGACTCCAGGTCGTGTTCTTTTTGACACGAGTGAAATCCATTTTTCAACATATTGAATGAAGAAGTTGAAAAAAGGAGACTGTGATGTAAGTTATGTAGCTTGTTAACTCTCCAACTCATACAAAGTGAGGGAAACACTGTGTATTTGACGTCATTACATCATCCTAATTGATCCACACAGAAAAGCAGCAACACATGACAGTGAGATCAAACGCCTCTATGAAGAAATGGAGCAGCAAATCAAAAACGAAAAAGACAAGATTGTGCTGCAGGTACACTAATTACAAATACACTTTCTAATTAAATGACAAAATAATTCTACACCTTCTACATTCTAATTCTTTTGCTTCCTCTTTCTAAAGGACTACGAGCAGTTTCTGTCTCGGAGTCAAGACCTGGAGCTGCAGCTCTCCGGTAAAGAGAGGGAGCTGGAGCAACTCTTCCAGAAACAGAGACGGGTGAGTGACATCTACCAAGAGTGATGTTACCCAGAATGCACTGCAGCAGTCCCAGCCTTTTTAGACCTTCCCCTCAGGTCTCACACAAGGAAGTTGAACTGTCACGGCAGCCAAACACTCAAGGCACAAGATGAGATAAAGGACAATTACACAATGTACAACGGACACCAGACGATACCGGCTTTACATCGTATGTGATAGTTCGCCACAGATGATGTGAGATGTCAGTCATTGTGTTGCAAGTGGTTAAATTATTTAAAAACTATGGTTGTTCGTTCTTCTTCGCTGAGCTTATGTTGATAAGCACTATGAAATGTTGAAATGAGACTTGCAGGCTTTTAAAGGTCATTCGGAAATGAAAATCAAGCTTGTTTTTTTTATAGCGGATCGGGAACAGAATTGGAATTCACAGCTAAGTAGAATGTGTAAATGTGCACATCAGTGAGTCTTTTATCTTTCCACACACAAGCTGTATAAAGACAATTGAAATAATGAAAAGCAACAAGAGTGACGTGTGCCAACAATACCCAAATTATTCGAGCATTTCAGTACATTTTTTGTGTTAAGTGACGATACCGTAGATGTTTTTACACAGCGACACTGAGACATCTCCACCCCTGTCGTGTCTCCAGCTGGAGCGTCAGTGTCAGGAGCTTCACAGCGAGCAATACGAGACCAAGGTGGAGAACGTGAAGCTGAGGCAGACCAATGACGAGCTGGCGCAGGAGCTGGATCACACCAGTCAGGAGCTGGGCCTGGTACAGGAGCAGCTGAGTCTGCTGCAGGATCAGTCAACGCGACTTCACGAGGAGAAGGAGATGTGAGTGGTGCCCTGAGCTCCTCTTCATCAGACGGGAGAGGATCACGCATCAATGTCACATTAACGCGATTTCGCACCTGACATGTTCAAGATTTTGTCTTTTATTGGTCAGAGTCATATTTTTTTTGTGGGTTTGTAATAATGCGTAACCGCTCCACTGCATTGTCAGTATGTGAAGGACACTGTGTTGTTCAATGCAGGGAGATCTACAGGCTGACTGAGGGACTGCAGAGGGAGCGAGCCAGTCTCCTCAAGCAGCTGGACCTGCTCAGGTAAGATGAGAGGAAACCTGAAACATCTTCACGGAGAATATCAGCTTTATTTCGTGGTGTGGCTGCAATATTTCTCTATTGCTACGAACCTGTAAATAATGCATCCAGGACTATATTGATCAATACAAAAGTCCACTTAGCAATCTGGAATATGTGAGCATGAACACATTGGAGTTGGAATTGCTTTGTAAATTTAAAGAAACGTTTTTCTCAGTTTAAATTGGACTCGAAAACATTTTCAACCCCCTCAAAAAATAATCCGATCGTGAACTATATACAGATTTTTCTCCATTTGCTCACTTCCCACTCACAGCCTGTTTACTCCACTGACATTCTGATTATTGATATTAAGATGTTGCATTGGGAACATGAGAGAGAGCTGTTTATTTCATTCATTATTTTTTGCAAAATATTCAACAACAACCAGTGTATAATACAAAGTCAGGTATTGTGTGAATGAGAAAGGGTCTGGATCATTTACCAAAGCTGAACAGCTTTGAAAAGAGGGACAAGAGCTGAGCTTGTATTTTGTGTTTGATTTCAGGGAAATGAATAAGCATTTACGGGATGAACGGGACATGTGTTATCAGGTATATGACTTTCTGTGATTATTAAAGTCCAATCCCTCGATGTCAACCGTTTCAATCGAAACTCATTGATTTTGACAGAATCCAAAGAATCATAAGACACCGGGGATGAAGCAGAAGCCATTAACGGGTGTTGTGAAACAAACCAGCGCAAATGTCTCCAAAAGGTAACTCAAAACTCAAAGGTCTTTAGTTTGTCCATTCTGGGCATCTGTAAAAAGACGGTGGTGCAAAATGGCAGCCTCTGTAGAGAGGACCTGCTCCAGACATAAACATAACGAGGTCCTCCAAGGCCAATGAAAACAACAATTCAAGTGAATAGCTGATTTTACACGGAAAGATTGACTATCTAATTCCAGCCAACAGCAATTACAATTTTCACCTTGAGTGGAGTAACGTTCTCTTTGTATCAGCAGTGAGGAGGAGGAGGAGTTGACCTCTTGCTCCCTGAGGCAGAATTCAACCAATGGGTTCCATCAGCAGTCTCACCCGGTGGGAAGGAGAGGCCACCTCCAGAGGATCATCTCCATCGAGGAGGACCACCTCCCTCACTTGCTCCAGAAGGACTATCAAGCTCAAAGTCCTCTCCAAGAGTGCAGCGAGGGAGAGGAAGCCCCTCACGGCGAGGAGAATATCGACCTGGTGATGAGTGACATTTACCCGTCCTCTGTTCAGCAGCGGCCAAGCGAAGCTGTGGAGGAAAGAGGAACCCCCACGTCTCCGAGGGGGCAGCCTGTGGGCAAGGAGACCAGTGCGACTGTAAGTGGCCGCTGAGGGATTGACTGCACATGCGTCGCGCTCCGTACGGAGTGGTGTTTAAAGTTTAGGAGTGTGTCTGTCAGGTGATGTCTTAGAGAAAACCCATTGATACCTTCACGCAAAAGCAGCCCACCGCTTTACCATGTATGTGAATACGTCCCTGTCACCTTCTTCCGCTCTCTGCTCCCCACATCCTCTCAGCGGGAGAGTGGACCTGCGCCCCCCGACCGCCTGTTCAAGATCGTGCTGGTCGGGAACTCGAGTGTCGGAAAGACCTCCCTCCTTCGACGGTTCTGCGATGACTGTTTCCACCCTGGGACCTGTGCCACAGTGGGTGAGTGGCCCACAACAGACACCATCCGCTCCTGAGGTGCACAGAGGCACATTCATGCTACCAAATGTTTTTCTTTAATTTTTTTAAGATAATAAGATCAAGTTCTGTCCCAGCAGTTTTCACCAAATTATGATAATTATACATTTTAGCGTGTTTTTTTGTTTGTATTTTGACCCATGCACAATATATAGTAAGTCTGCAAAGTCAATTAATAAAAAAAAATCATAATAAAAAACACAACAACAACAATAATAATAGTAATAATAATAATAATAATAATAATAATACTAATAATGTAATCATCTTTGCTGATGAGACTGTTGCCCCCGTGACCCGGGTAAGCGGAAGAAGATGGATGGATAATAATGACAATAATAGTAATGATGATAATAATAGTAATAATTCAAGTTGTTTTGTACAGTGATCAGTGCCCTGGAAAATGTGTCTCGCTGTATGTACAGGTATCGACTACAGTGTGAAGACAATAACAGTGGACAACAGCCAGGTGGCACTGCAGATGTGGGATACAGCAGGACAGGAGAGGTAAGGTCTGCGCATGGGGCAGGAAGCCTGAATGTGTATCCTTAAACTATAATCTAGTATTATTTAAAAATGTATTCATTACATTTGCTCTCTAGTTGGCCTTTATCTCTTCACATCTATCATGACATTTAAAGTAAAGACGTGTGCATGTGTGAGTCATGTTGGTGAAACTGTCTGACTCTTGAAGGTAAGCAAATATATACGTATGGAATTGAACATTTCAAATAGTTTGTTCATGGAAAACCAACTGAAAACAAATGACCACCACATCCTAGTTTTACCTTTTCAGAGGCAGACTTTGAAAAAACGCACTTCGATTGTGCATGTATTTCTACGTGTTTGAGGAAGTGGCTCTTGATGTATTCCTGAAATGACTCTGCTTTGTGTTTTTACCATTTCCTTCTGCTCTTCGAGGTATCGAAGCATCACCAAACAATTCTTTCGCAAGGCTGACGGTGTGATTGTGATGTACGACGTCACGGCCGAGCAGAGCTTCACATCTGTCCGGCAGTGGCTGACCAGTGTAAAGGTACGACTGGGTTTCGCGTGACACGTGATTTTAACGCACTCTGGTTGACTGAAAACAACTTCGTGTGAGACTTAATCGGAATGTGCTGATTCTCTGTTTCTTTCCTTGAGTATAAGTCGCTGTAATTCCTGACTGGTTTTCCATTCGAGAGCATTGTCATTAACTCTAAAACCACAGGGAACTGACCTCAGCTCCTTTCCTTTTTGCTTTGTGTTCCTCCTTGCGTTCACAGGAGGGTGCGGGCGAGGATATTCCCATCATGCTCTTGGGCAACAAAACAGACAAGGAAAGCGAGAGACAAGTGGAGAAAGGGCTGGGTCAAAGACTGGCCAAGGTCTGTGTCTGTTTTCATCAAGTTCAGCTAATGGCTTCTCCGCACCCTTCAGCTCAGTATTTTCCCCTTCAGCTGTTTGAATGTTAAAAGATCATAGTCGAGGGGAGTTGACACGCTCCATCACCTTCTGCTTCCCTTTCCTCTAAAATCTCTCTTTTACAGAGCAGTTTCTCTGGAGATCAGAAAGCACTTTGTCAACCAAAATGTTCAGATGAGGACTATTAAGAGTGAAGTGCGTAACAATAGTCCCTGAACGTGCATGAAAATGCTTTGACCGTCTAGTAGCCCATGACAGCAGCCACTATCATTACCACCACCACCATCATCAGCATCATCATCATGTTTTTCCAGGACTGTGAAATGACTTTCTCCGAGTGCAGTGCCTGCTCAGGACACAATGTGATGGAGTCCTTGGTTCATTTAGCCAGGTGAGCGCGTGCCTTTGTTGTGTGTGAGCCAATGCGACAGGGAGACAAAGGCGTGTTTGGCCGAAAGGGGGAGTGACTGCTTGCCTTTAAAGGGGGCGTGGCCTCAGCACAGAGCCACCCGTTCAGTTTGTTCAGTGTTGAACGCGCAGCCGCGTCTCCGCTGCCGTTTCACTTCGTGTCTCTTCGTCTCTCGCAGAATATTGAAGGCACAAGAAGACAGGGAGAAGGAGAAAACTGTCCAGCTGCTCAACGGCCCGTCAGACAAGAGGAGGTCCTGCTGCTGAGAGTCCAACAGAAAGCGTCGCGCACACCGGACCCCCACCCTTTTACGCGCGCCCGCGCTGTGATTGGACGAGCACACACGTCAGCGCGTGCGCGAACCCAACACGATATCGTGTCACAGCCGCGCCGATATCACATTCCATGATGCGTGATTTCCTGAAGTAGTTTCAAAATAGTGCGTGTATTTTTATTTTGTCAATAACATTTGGACGAGTGACGTTAGAACCTGTCGAATGATCCCAAAGGTTAACATTTGAAGATCGGTACACGAATGATGACTTGTAGGAGTCAACGTACTTTAAACCATTCGTCCATTTTTATGGATTTATGTGGTTTATAGTATCTTAGAATAACCTAACGATGCCATTGGAATGTGCTTTGCCGAAGAGAGATCAACAGAAGACTCAGAAAGTGCTGGTGGTTATTTTGCCCCCGTAGTGACGAGTGAGAAACCAGCGCGACTAATTACCAAGTCATTTGTAATTAGTAATGCTATTTACTAAGAGAGCAGTGTTTTGATGAGTGGGTCAGACCAGTCATTTGTAAGAATGTTCCAGTTTTACACACGAACCAGTAAATGAAGATTTACCCTCTTGCACAATTCTGCCATCTGCTGTTGATGATGGAACAGTCGATCTTTAAACTATGAATAGCCCCTGTACATTTTTTTGATCTGATCATATGTCACGGCTCGTACGACACAGTCACAAAAACCACCTCACTTCCTTGGTGAAGTGCGTTGCTCGGGTTTCAAGAAGTGAAACACTTTTGTCGTCACTGTGGCCAAGATGTAGTACTGCAGAATACTGTACTACAGTACTACTACAGTACTACTTCAGTACTACTCACAGATCAGTGTTGATGTCGTCTTTCAGGTGTGTTATGTTCATTATCATGTTTGACTTTTTCATATGTGAATTGTGCTGTAAGTAGTGAATCATTTTGTGTAATTGTACATTCCGGCCTGTGGAGTTGTGCTGAAAAGTGTTTTTAATCGTGTAAAAACAGAACAGATCATTTTCCCACTAAGAAACCAAATGAAGTCCAACCGCACAGAATATTTATTTCGGACATGAATCCGCCTCTGTGCCAAGTATTACATGAGGATATGAAGTAGAGGTTATATTTCTAGGTTTTGATTTTATTGTTTCATATTCAGTTGTACTAAAATGCTCCACTACCACTGTATATCACCTTAATGTAAATATAGAACGTGTATAAGGCACAAAAACACAAAATAAACAAATGTGGGTTTATTTGTGTATTTTATACATTTTAGATAACAAATTCATTTCTTGAGAGCTGAGCTTGAACATTGTTGTTTTATTCAGCATTTGAGTCGACATGGCAACACGTGAAACAACATATTCGATTGAATGTGGAAACAACATGCCAAATTATTGGAACCTGTGTGTTTATATACAAATGATAGAATGTGGGTTTTTCTGCTGACAGATTGCTAAGTTGCTTCCTGAGTTGAAACAACTGACATGTACAACAGCTTCTCAGCATAAATAACTCTGTATTGCTTTGTGTATAAATCACCTCATTAAATGCGCAGGATCTAAAGAGAGAGGATATTTGTGCACTCGGCTCCATTCTGCACTTTCAGCTGATTGTTACCTGCATTAGTTGCACGTGTCCTTTATAAAGGATGGACTGTTTTTATCCCTTGTTCACAACCACAGTTTGATGACAGAGTATCCAATCACAGTCAAGGAAACTTGAAAGCAAGAAAAAAAAAAGAAGAAGATGTATCTCTGTGTTTTATTGTTGGGCATTTGAGGCAAATACTCGTAACAAAACAAAAAAAAGATCATCCGTGAAGTAAATCATCAGTATCTCGTCTCCTTGGCGATGACAAGTAGTAAGAGCACAGGTGGAAGTGAAGACGGTTTTCATCATGCTCGTCTGTAAACTCAGTCTTCATCAAGGCCATGTGATCTTTTAAAGGGGCACTGTGCGCAATCTGTGGCATCTACATACATGTGGTATCCATCACCTCCCCCTCACCCTCCCGAGCAGCAGGAGAACCTACGGCAGACTTCCGTTGTCATTCAAACTCAAAAGCTGTTGAGCATGTCCACTCTGGGCTACTGTAAAAACATGGCGTAATATGTAAATATGCAGTAATGGGCTCATTTTAGGGTTAGGGGGGAAAGCGAGAGAGCGATGCAAAGGAATCCACTGATGTTGTCCGGCTGAATGAGTTGATATCAATTAGGTCTCAGGTGCGGATCAATTAGGTCTCACGTGTGGATCAATTAGGTCTCAGGTGCGGATCAATTAGGTCTCAGGTGTAGATCAATTGTATGAATGTGACTAATGTGCAGAATAATGATCACGGAGCACTTGGGCACTTGGTCAAGGCATTCAGGGATGGGGGGTGGGGGGGAGG
>JAFBJT010111267.1:0-12500 GCA_016785325.1 Chascanopsetta lugubris | reverse complement strand
GGTGTTGGATCACTTCTCCAAAGGTAAACAAAGGAAGCAGGGAGGCCTGAGTTGACAGAGTGTGGAGTGCGCAGAGTGAGGCCGGCTGTCACTCCATCACACACCAGAGTGAAAAGTGGGTCAGAGGGAGGCAGAAGAGTGAGAGGGAAACTCCGCAGCTCCCGTTATTAAAGGAGGTCATTATCAGGCGGCCGATTGATCGCAGCGCTCAGGACGTCTGAGGCGGACAGCGTTTCAACGTTCAGATTATTGGACAGAGATGTTTCATCCAGCGCTCGCAGACAAACGCAGACAAACATCCCCAGAATGTCCGATTTCTATTTGACACAGTTTTTCTTATTTTTGTGGATTTTATGAAGACGGTTCTTCTCTGTCCTCGGGACAGGTTCCATTATATTTACTTTGACACAAGCACCAGGACTGTTTCATTAAACAAAGTATACTGTGTCACACGAGAGCAGAGGTTTGATCTGAATCCGTAATCTGAGGACACGATGGGATTATTTCAGGTCACACCTGAGTGAAGCTTCATCGTGGCAGGACCAATCAAAGAGCTCTGTTCGATCCGCACCCCCACGAGCCCCGTCCCCATCAAAGGGTGCTCCAAATGAGCCCTACCACTCCTGGCCACTGGAGGCTCCACTGAGTGGACACTCCATCCAACACAGGGAAGTGGGTTCACTCGCAGTTCACAGGGTGGCCACTTGAGGCAGCCTCCAAAAGACTCCCATGTTTTAATGGTGGACTTCAGAGGTGAAGTAACTACGGTTTGGTCTCAGATCAGTCACATGTTTTCCCGTGAGAACTGTTTGTGGGAGGGGCTTATTTTCATTCTGTCCAAGTTGTGAATTGTGTATAATTAAGGGGCGTGGCCTCTCGAGAGACCCCTGGGCCGACCTGTGGATGCTGTGACGGCATCGTAACCCAGTTCCACCAGCGCTCCGCCTCTTTGCCCAAAGTAGGAGGAGTTAGGCCGTGGACCCCCCAGGTGGTGTGAGGTGTGCTGACTCCTCGGTTCCCAGAGGAGCGTCACCTGCGCCTGTGATGTCTCAGCTTTCCTTCCCTTCAGCGGGAGGAAGTGCAGAAACGTTGCTCTGCGTTAGTTTGGTGAAATGTAAACGAGTCCGACGGCTGCGTCTGTTTGTGAAGCCGATGTGGACGAACAGGGTTTCTGTTTGTGTGCTCAGCTGCATGTAAACAGGAATGTTAATGAAACCAAGTTTTTATGTAAATGACTCAGTCGGACGAGCTTCTCCTCTGTTTGAACTTTCTGCTTTTCCCTCAAAGACATGTCGTCTTCTTCTTTTCATCAAATTACCCTCATCCCATATTCCTGGAGTGCTGCTCTTCCTCCTCCTCCTCCTCTCATTGTTGTGAGGTGATGTCACCTTGACATGAAGGTGGAGGCATCTCGCATTCCCCCCCCCCCCCCCCCCCCCCCCCGTCTGCGGGCTGCCCCGCGGGGTCACGGCGAATCCTCCACGGGGACGGACTCTCGGCAGAGCGCCCACCTTTATCTAATTACATGACGGCTTCAAGGGAAGGAGCGCGGCGGCGGCACACCCCCCTTCATGGCGCCTGATATCCCATTCCTTTTCATACTGGATCTTTTTGTTCAAAGCAGCCCTTTAATGCCGGCTGCAGCCTCATCAGTGCAGGCGCAGCGAGGCGGGCGGGGGGCCGGGGGGCGGGGGGCGGGGGGCCGGGGGCGGGAACGAAGGAGAAACCCAGGACTTTACAGTGAAACAGGAGTGAGACGTTAGTTCCTCCAATCACACCTCTTCAAGAGTGTGTCGGAGAGGTTGCATCATCTCATCGTCGAGCACTTCCTGAAGTTTTTCCTGTGTGAGCCCTCAGAGCTCCACATCAGATACAGGATTCATGTGTGTGCGCGTGTGTGTGCGCGCGTGTGTGTGCGCGTGTGTGTGCGCGTGTGTGCGTGCGTGTGTGTGTGTGTGTGTGTGTGTGCATGTGTGTGCGTTACAAACAGACGCGTGTCTTTGATCTTTGTCTAAAAGCCGAGTTCCATTGATGTGAGAGTTCGCTGGGTGCAGCTCGTTACCCGCGCCAGTAATGATTCATGCTAATGCTACAAAATGAATGTGTCAGAGACACATTCAGGTATTTAGAGTCACAGTCGTGGAAATTCACCCGGACTGATTCATGGATTCACTTCCACGGGGTCGTATCTTCATTCATGTTCATGGAGTCGACTTTTTAAAAGCGTCCGTCTCTGAGCAGTTTGTGTCGTCCTGTTGCGCAATAGCATCGTGGAGCGCGAACAGGAATCCTCTGCCAAGGCCGAGCGATTACAGAACACATTTAAATTCACGACATCTGGATCTGCCCCAAACTGCGCACACACTCGTACATCACAGGTCGGATTCACACTGATCCATGAATCACTCTTTGAATCAATCAAGATGTTGATCTCAGCGTTCGAGAAAGTCCCAGATCCACCACCTCATCTGCCCCGATGGTTCAAACCCCGTGAGCGTTTCTAAATGCGCTCAAAACACCAGCCCTTTACATCCACTCACAAACTGAGACAGTTTGCACCCGACACTTCTTAGATTTATCCTGAATATTTCAAAAGTGAACCTGAATTCATCTGAACGTTAAATGGACAAAATGCTCATTAAAGGAAGAACAAGCTTCTATTCCTTCGCCAAAAGCAAAATGACTAAAACATGCAACAGTTTAGGAGAATACGAACAAAACACTTTCAAAAGAGAATAATACAAGTAAGGGCAGACTTAGTTACCAGGCCGTCGTGATAATGGCTGGAGAATAATCAAAGCAGAGGCTTCAGCGAAGTCCACCTTCATTATTCTGTTATATTTGATCAATGCGTGTTCCAGACACTGAATCTGTATCAGTAAGTATCTGTGTTACATTCTTAACAATGGGAACAACACAAACAGACTGTACATGTCTGTACTTTGATTAGTTCCCCGGACTCTTTTACCTTCCTGTCCATGCACAGATGAGTGGATGTCGTGTATCAGCTGCAGGTTCGTGTTCGAGTGGAAATCCAATATGTTTGCATCGGTTCCAGCTGCCTGAGGGGATGAATCTGAAATCAGTCTGATTCATAACTTCAGTTTTGTGTGTTATTGTGTTTGTGTTGTTTTGATTCCATCATTTATATTCATGTGTTGGCCTCGTGTGTAAACATCACTGAAAATACAAAACACAATATATACAAAACACGTTGTGTAAGACAAAGTAAACCTGTGCGATGACAGACACACAAACTCTTCATACACTCACTCGTTCACGTTTCCACAGGTAGAAATTCATCCTCAGGTGTGTGAGAGATGAGTCATCAGTCACAGATTTAACACACACACACACACACACACAATAAGACATGGTACTCGCTGGTACCGGAGGTCACTCCTCTGGATGAAGCTTTTTGGAAAAGTTGGGAGAAATTTGTGTTTCGAACCTCCTCATGAAAACAACACGATCAAACTAATCAAATGAAACAATGATCCCTTTTTGCATGATTTATAAAAAAAACATATCTCCTTCCTCTTTGTTTACATGTGACACAGCTGTTTGGATGAGCTTTGTTTTAGTTCTTTGAAGCTGAAGCTGAAGTATCTGTTCAAACTCTGAACGTTTCCTCTCTGACGCAACAAACTCTGAGCCAGAATGACCTTGCGCCTGATCCCAGCAGGAGGCTTCCAGAGGCGTGTGTGTAGAGACATAGCTGCTCTGTCTTCTCAGGTTATTGGATCTGGTATAAAGTAAAACAGAAGGTAAAAACGTCCTGCAGCAGGTGGAGCTCAGCGGGATCAGGTGTTCCCTGGAGGACTGGAGCAGGTTGACTTCTGGGACTCGGACTCAGACTGGGCTCTGGAGTGAAAGCAGCTCCCGGAGCAGCCTGGTCATTTCACAGGTGTGTGTGTGAAGTCCCCTCCACTCCGAGGTGGTGAGTTCAGGTCGGGGACGTCCCGGGGGACCCTCCTTTACCCCCCGCGCTATTTTTAGCTCCGCTCGGACTCTGTGATTCTGAGGCTGTGACGGGAATGAGGCCACGCCTTCAGAACCTGCGCCGAGCGCCCGGGGTCTCGCCCCTCTGCCCGGTCATTGTCCCAAAGGAAACATCTGGGAGACTTCGGCCCTCAGCCCGATTCCTCACCCGCTGTGATGCCCCACTTTTATCAAAGGATTCGCGCGTCTCCGCAAACCAGTCTTTGAAAAGGACAAGTCACAAACGAGGGGAATGTCGGCGAGGCTGTGCTACATGACAGAGACTTGGCCTGTGTGTGTGTGTGTGTGTGTGTGTGTGTGTGTGTGTGTGTGTGTTGGTTTGAGAAGCTCCACATTCTGCTGCTCCTCCTGTAGAACTCTTCAGCCACTGTGCTGCTCCGACTTCACCCTTAGCAACGCCGCTCTCCGTTGCTATGCTAACACTGTCACACGCTCCCACCTCCCAAACACCTTTGATTAGACCTCCACATTTTGTGAAATGAGCTCATTGAGAAGGTTGTTTGTTACCTGTGCTGTTCATTTCGTATTCCCGACTGTGTGGCTCTTTAATGTGCATTTGTCCTTTAGTACATTTAAAAACCTACAGCAGCTTCCACTTTAGCGTCCTCTGCTGCCATTGTTTCTGTTGTGCTCCTGTACTTCACAGTCGGCTCAGGGGGCGTGGCCTTTTTATTGTTTGAAGCTCAGTTGCAGTTGTTTGGTGTAAGATCAAACACGTTAGTAAATGATTGTCCTGTTGGACCAAAGATGATATTTTGGATCCTGATGTCACACAAGTTGCCTTTCATTGGGATTTAAAAATGGAAAAAAATCATAACTTGAGTAAAAAAATGAACTGACTGATGAATAGCGCCCTCTGCTGGATCTGTAGGAAAACCAATCCAGTTAATCGTGTGCACTTCCAGATGTCCAACGAATACTTACAACGCTAATACATGGAAAATAACATGGCGACTCACCGCACTTACACGAGGAACGTCATCGTATTATCCAACATAATGGGTTTTTAAATTGGATCTTAATGACGGTTCTAGGTTAAGTGGTTTTACATATGGTCACATTGATAACGGGCCCTGAACTGCTCCGACAAAGAAAATGGAACAATCCGTTTCATGTTTTCCATTTGTCACGACACCTGGTTCATCTCTCCTCCCCTGGAATTAGCCCCAGGTCACATTCCACTCATTTGCAGCCGCACACACAAATTAAAATATGAAATGTAATTGCCACTGTATCTATTAGCATAATGAGGACATGTTAAATTATGCATGTGGCAAGCTGCAAATACACTGATACCGAGGATTCTTCGATTAATTTCTTATAATCGTTGTATTTAAACATTCAGCCTTGAAGGACGACGCTCACTGCGCGAGGTTAGGGCTTATTTCCGTAGCTGTGGGCAAGTGAAGGAGAACAGCTGCAGTTTATCGAATGAGTGGCACATTCAGGGAAATCTACCATAACTTCATATGCTGATGAGACAGTTATTTACATTGAACGCTAACTGCTGACTTCCCTGTTATTCATGCGTTCAATTCCTTTGTTTCCATATTACCTACGACTAATGGAGTCTTGATTCTACACAGCAATATTATGGGATGACGGATCATTAGATACTCCCCTCACAACACTTCCAGTTTGACCAGAATATGGTGAAATAAAAGCCAGTGGAGCATTTTTCCTGCAGTCAATCAATACTGTGTCTTCAGGAGCCACTTTAATGGGATGAAGAAGAGTTTCCGCTCCGGCGGCCGTGTCACATCCCGTCAGTGTATCGAACGAGTGGATCTGCTGAACGTGTGTTCACAGAGGATGTAGAGCGGCAGGGCCCCAATAACTTCGTAATGTTCAGCATTCAAATAGAATCAAATAAATAGCCATAGTAATATAACTGTTAGAGGAGCTGTAACCTGCAGCTAACACTTCCCTCATATATTGTACAAACGATGAAAAAGCGGCTGAATGGGCAGAAAGCTGCTCTGTCAGAGTAAATGTATTTAACACTCTTCATGCTTGTTTGCTGTGAGCGATGGGAAAAGGTCAGCCGCTGAGCATTTGCATGTGTGGTGCCAAGAAACCCAACTTTATTTCCAGTGTGTGCGACGGCCTCTCAATTGATTCAATTTCACACTTTAACTCCATCCCTAACCAAGCTGCTGTGATTTGTTGGGTTGCCCACGAGGTCAAGTGGCTCAGAACCGGGGAGTGTGTTTGAACACGTGAGTGACGGCACCTCATTTGGACTTAAGGACTGTGGGCGGAGATGCTGAGTCAACATCAGGCCGACGTCCAATCACTGAGAGATTTACAGCCGCGTGGATTCATTAGGATCGATGCTTCAACAGCAGAATCGTTCTAATCTGCGGCTCCACCTTCGCAGACGTAGAAATATTCAAATCTCCAGCAGTGGAACATTCGGTTGTGAAATGAACCTGATGCTTTGCGGGAAACAATTTGACCTCATGAAGTCGGACCTCGTGAATCTTCACCGGAGGAAAGATGGCGAGCGCGTGGCCGTCCATCTGAAAAGGGAAGAGGAAGCTGCTGCTGTGCCTCAGACGCAGCAGCAGCAGTAATCACAGACCTCCTGCTCTAATCTGACAGAGCATCCTGTTTGAAATGAGACCACGGAACCTTCCCCCGTTAACGACCTCCCGGAGCACGAGCCCACTCACTCTGGCCCCTCTCATTTTACTGTCAGGCCCCTCCCACCTCCTCCTCCTCCGTCTCGCTCCTCTAGCGCCATCTTTGACCCGTGTCAACATCTTGTCATTATTCTGTCAGCCGCCTCCCGACAGCCTCCACCATAATTTGAGTGGTGGCGTCAAGAGTCTGAGACGAACTTGAGTTGTCGGCCAGTTGATTTTTTCGGAGCTCATTATTTGGCAGTTCAGACGGACAAAGAGTCGATATTAAAAAAGGAACCGAGGGGCAACTCTGCGGTGCAGATGGATGAAGCACAATCGGAAGTGGAGAAACGTGCAGTTCATGGGGTGGCCACTGGGGGCTGAGTCCAAAAAGGAGCAGATCCCCACAGACTCCTCCCATGTTAAAATGATCAACTTCAGAGGAGAATGAAACATGTTTACAGTCTGGAACCAACTTTGGTTCACATGTGTTTCCATGACGACGACGGGGGGGGGGGTTCTAACTCGTTTACTTTTATTTTATCGACGGTATTTATCGACATATTTAGGGGCGTGGTCTCTTGACTGACACCCGAGCTGACCTGTCACGTGAGGTGACGGCACCACGAGCCGACCCACAGCTCCGTGGGAGCTCCGCCTCTTTTCCCATTTTTGAATGAACCAGGAAGGAGGAGGAGTTAGGATTCGGCAAGACGGTGACAAGGGACACGCCCACAATTTCCCTCAAAACCTCTGAGCTGAAACCAACGGTGTCCGTCTTTATATTGTGTCGATGTGAAACAGAACTTTATTTGTATTGTCAGAAACATTGGTGGCATGTTTCATTCTGTGTAAGTGTCATCGTTCGGTTCCGTTGTTCCTCAGCAGTCGAACTCACGGCGGTGCAGTGTGGTGGTGTAACGCCTCTGTGTTCGAATGGATTTGAAAACCATCAACATTTGTTTTGGCTTGTTGAAGATCTCCATGGAAACAACTTCCATTATCTGGAGACTTGTGTGAGATCTGCAGGAGGCTGAATTCGATTCAGAACTCCCAGCCGTCTCCCGGAGGACTCTGCAGTCCTGTCTGAGTGATGTCGCTGCGAGCGGCGTCTTTCTTTCTTTAGCAGCGAGATCTGAGTCAAGTGCTGCCATGAAATACTTACATAACGGTCACATGGCGCAAACAAACAAAAGAAACCACTTGATGAAGAGGCATTTTCACGTCTAAGGGAGTGGGAGGAGTCTGATGGAAAACAAGTGTGATAGAATAGACTTAAAGAAGAGAGCTCTTGAGGGAGCCGTCTAATGGAGTCTGGAGAAGATGGAAAACAATCATGGTTCATGGCTCATGGCAGTGGGCGGGGCCTGTACCTGTGGACAGAGAATTGCTATATGAGCTGAATTAAACCTCGATCCCATGAAAATATCAAAGTTCAGTAGTATGTATTTTAGTAGTATTTTAACTACTAAAGTATTTTAACCCCGCCATTAGATGGCAGTCAACACCTTTACCATAGTCAGTCGTTAGTCGGCTCTATTTTCACTCTGAGTCACCTGGGAAGTGGAGGACTTCACAGTGACACCGTTACCGTGGTAATCCGCCTCAAAGTGTCGTCGACGGCTGGAATTAGAAGAAGGTCGCTCACCTCGTTGTTTCACCAATCGCTGGATTGAGGACGCTCACTGCAAACTGTCATGTTGATGCTAATATGCTAATCGCCTGAAGACGACCTTGTTAAGTAGCGCTTGTACCCAGAGGGGGGAGGAGCTTGCCTCGGCAGATGTCACAGAGGAGGTAATTACCGGCCTCACGTGGGTCTTGAGTCCATCCGATGCAGATCAGAGCCGTGATGATTAAACCCAGCGCCAGTCGCCGTGTCGTTTGACCCAGATTGAAAACGAAGCGTGTCTCCATTGCGCAGAATGGCCCGGTGGTATATATTTTATAGCGACGCGGTGGCATCAGCAGTCTTTTACACAGTGGTCCTGCCGGGAGGTGGAAAGCAGCGGAACGACTCAATAAAGACTTTAAGAGGTTTTGCTGTGGTCCTGGACGGAGGCGGGGAGGCGGGTGAGAGGCGGATGTTGGCCGAGCTGTCGACAATCTCACACAACTCCTCTTATCGCCTCCATTAAACTCTGCTGGCCTGTGTATGCTGCTGCTGCTGCTGCTGCTGCTGCTGCTGCTGCTGCTGCTGCTGCTGCTGCCGCCGCACAGGAACATGTATATCTGTCACCATCACTAACTATGACTCATTGAGTTTATGTGTTGTTTTATTCTTTCATTTAGAAAATCATTTGTAAACGGACCCTTCAGATTAAACCGGAATCGAACCTGTTTCCACCAACAGGACCGGCTGAGACGAAACAAACAGAATGAACTACATCTCGTTACTCCTCGTCACCATAGCAACAGCTGTCAACGTCCAATCAGGTGCCATCAGATGAAACCGGGTTTATTCTTTAATATTTGAGGCCTTTCTGATGCAGTATTTCATCACAGCGCCACATGAAGAAGTGTATTACCTCTGTCCCTCCTGTCCAAATATAGGACGGGAGGACTCGCCCTCAGCTGCTGTAACAGCTGATTTCCCTCTTGTTCCATCCAAACACTTTCATCTTGACCTGCAAAGACTTGGCCAAAGAGACGTTGACATAAATTTCAGGAGGACTCTGGCCAATTGAGACGCATGTAGCAGACATCAGCAGCCGGAGGGACGGACTTTATCACCGCCGAGGACTTTGTAGCTCAGATTGACCGAGGAGATTTGATTTCCAGTCGGTGCCGTTTGTACGAGGCTGAACGCTGCCAGAAACGTGAAAGCTTTCTCTTGATTAAATGAAAAGTGTGGCTGCGAAGTGCCCGAGTAATAAATAGCTACCAGCCTCTAGAAATGAAGTTTTTGGATTTTGAATCAACAAAAACACGAGTCCGACCGGGGGTCGCTGCTCTGACCACAGGATGATCCTGAGCGCTGAAGTTTGCCTCCAGCCGCCGTCCAGAGCAGAGAGGCTCAATTCAGTCGGAGCAAAGGTCGACTCTGTCCAACTCAGACTCAAACCAGGGTTTGGTTCATTTACAGGTGCGGCTGCAGAAGCGTGACACAGTGATAAACGGTGAAAACAGGAAGTGCCCGTTTTTATATCCATAAACAGGATGTAGAGATGGACTTAGTGTCCGTGACGTCACCCATAGGTTTCATGAACTAACTCCTCCTACTTCCTGGTTCATCCAATCAATGGGTAGAGCTGGGGGCGGGTCTATGGTGCTGTCGCTGAATCCACAGGGCGTGACAGATTGGTGCAGGTGTCACTCAAGAGGCCACGCCCCTTAATTATGCACAAATTGAAAACTGGATAGAATCAGAATAAGACACACCCCCAAACAGTTGTAACAGGAAAACATGTGACTGTAAACACGTTTCATTCACCTCTAAAGTTGATCATTTTAACATGGGAGTCTATGGAGCCTCCAGTGGCCACCCTGTGAACTGCACCCTGTTAATCCACTCTCCTGTTGGACTCAGACGTCGGCCCCCGGAGGCGGTTGCTGCCGTTTCATCATGTGCGTGATGACGATGGTTTGTCCGACAGTGGCAGGAAATGAGCAGGTGTCAGAGAGGAAGTGATGGAGAGAGCGAGTGAGAGGAGTGATGGAGTGAGAGAGGAGTGATGGAGTGAGAGGCCTGACACTAACAGCTTGAGGTTGTTCGACCTCGGTGAACTCGTCTTCCTTCCCTCAGTCATTTCACCCTCTGAAGTCTGAAATGTTCGAGGTGAATCAAACATGCTTTGGTCTCAGTCAGTCACATGTGTTTCCATGACGACCGTGGGGGGGTGCATTTTTTTCTATCTCGCTTATTTTCATTTGATCGACATTTGAAATGACGTATATTTAGGGGCGTGGCCTCTTGACTGACACCCGAGTCGACCTGTTTCGTACCACGGATGAGGTGACGGCACCGCGAGCCGACATACAGCGAGTTTGGATTCGACAAGATGGCGGCAAGGGACACGCCCACAATTTGCCACTAAACCAGCGGGTGACATGAGGAACGCTCCGTCCGTCTTGATTGACAGTCTGTGGCTCGGACACGGGTCTGGATCCTTCGCCAAGCGGACGTCCTTTGAAGCGCTCAGCTGCTTCAGGGGAACAGTTGTTGATAATGGAACAAAGGAAAGAACATCATTCTTTAAAGAGCTGCTCCATATTTTAGGGGAGTGCCGTCTTTTCTTCTTTGCCTTTTTATTTTTCATTTCCCTTAAAGACTTTCTCTCCTCCTCGTCTCTGTCAAATGATTCGTTGTTTGCTTGTGTCGTATCGACACTTTCTCTTCTGATCCGTCTGATCTTTGTCTCGATGCTGTTTGGAACCGTCTCTCTTCCTCCTCTGTTTACCGACGCTTACGCCACTTTGACGCCGACGCTCTTTAAAAAACAGAATAAAAAAGCCTCCCTGCCCCGGGTGGTAAAGGGAATGTCATCCGCTGACATGCTCCATCTCATCCTCTCTTTCCTCTCAGCCCGTCTCTCTCCATCGTGGCCTCGGGCCTTTTCACCGGGATGTTTCTGCCCGACGCTCTTTCCCGTCGGACGCCTCCTCGTCCGGATCCCGCTCTCCCGCTCTCTCGTCCACCTCTTGCTTCGATGTGAGTCGCTGAGTGGATTGTTTGACCTTGGAGGAGTTCATGGCAGGAAACTGTCAAATGAGATCTTGGTCTGACCCCGCCCCCTCTGACACCCCGTTTCCTGTTTGAAATATTGTCATTTCTAAAAACATGGCTACAGTCAAAGTGGAAAAGAACGTGTGAATTTTGCATAATCGGAACTCTGGTCGATGATGTCTGCGTGACTTTTATTTTGAAAGCCAATGGAAAGCGCGTGTTCATTCCCCTTCCTGTTTGACCTGTGTGAGTCAGCGTTTGTTTTGGTCCTTGGTTTGAGAAAAGCTTCTTCAGCGTTTTACAAATAATTAGAAAAAGTTCATTCTTGGTTAAACTTCAGCAGTAAAGTGTGAATGTGTAATGGGGCTGATTTATCTGCGCGTAGCTTCAGTCTGAGCTCGAAACTCACGGATGTGAGCTGCGCGAAGAAGCCGCCAGCATCCGTTTCCACCGGGTTCCAGCAGCTCGTACTGTTATTGTTGTTTCCTGCCTCCACCAGCTGTCAGCAGCAGTGTTCACCCCGTCATCAGACCACTCGCACCCACTCAAGTACACACCACTTCTGAACTGAATAAAGCGTGTGCTACACCACCGCGGAGGCCCGACACATTCAAATGAGGTGATCGGTTCAATCGGAGTCGCGGTGATTAGATTCCTGCATTAGTGTCGAAAACAGAAGAATCTAAAAACAATATAAGACACAGAAAAAGGAGATATCTGTGATTTACAGACGGGAGTAATTGGCAAGAGAGAAAATGCTGAGTTAACACTTTTACTGTGAGAGAAGTGAAGTGGAGATAAGTGCAGAGTCTTCTCCATTTGTCCATTAAAGCTCCTCTGGTCATGTGGAAACTGGAATGGATCCCAGCTGACAGAGAGAGAGGGAGAGGGAGAGAGAGAGAGAGAGAGGGAGAGAGAGAGAGAGAGAGAGACAGACAGACAGACAGACAGAGAGAGAGAGAGAGAGAGGGAGGGAGGGAGAGAGAGAGAGAGAGAGGGGGAGAACAACAGTCTGGACAGGTCAGTGTTTTACAGAGCTGACAAACAAACCTCCTGCTCACAGACTGAGTCTCGGGCCCTGGAGAGAGAGAGAGGGGGGGAGGGAGAGAGAGAGAGAGACAGACAGAGAGAGAGAGAGAGAGAGGGAGGGAGGGAGAGAGAGAGAGAGAGAGAGGGGGAGAACAACAGTCTGGACAGGTCAGTGT
>JAFBJT010111266.1:18473-31121 GCA_016785325.1 Chascanopsetta lugubris | reverse complement strand
TCCCCCCCCCCCCCTTCTGATAATGCCACTGGCAAAGTTTACACCTAGCTCTGCCGCTCTCCACGCTCTCCAAATGCGATTAGCGCTTATCTGCAGCAGGAGACCGAACTGCACCTTCATCACCGGGGTCCATCATCATCATCATCATCATCATCATCATCATCATCGTCATTATCACATCCATATTCATGCACTGCTCAAATCCCCTCGGGAGTCAAACCAAAGGGATTGGAGCACCTGGGTTCACGTGGCGCCCGCAAAAGAACGAGGGATGGCGGGTTCCGTCTTTCGGGTTCACGGAGGCTCCGCGTGGAAAACGGTTTCCCGGTTTCAAAGACTTCAGAGATCCAGCGTGGAGGAGGAGACACATCGGCTCACGGAGTCGTAGACAGAAAACAATGAGGAGCGTTCAGGGAACCTCCAAGGTTCCTCAATACAACACCATCTATCTTCAGAGTCTTTGTGTTTACCAAATATGTCACATCTCTATTTTCAGCGTTATTCCAGAGATCAGACCTGAGCGTTTCATGGGGTCGAGCACGAGCTGCACAACATTGCCAAAACATGCTTTTATTTTGAAATGCTTCTGGCTCTTGTGTGTGTGATTCTTTTTTTTTTCTCATAACTGATGTTTACATGATCACAGCAGCATCGTGGAGCAGGTGGAGTGCACTTTCTCAGCCTTCAAAATAAAAGTCTCACTTTTAGAGAACTTCCCTCATTCATTTCCATGTGCTTTTGCAGTTGGTGTTTTTCTTTATTTCTGAGCATGAGGGAACTGTTCGTGTTTATTCAGACGGACGGAGCTGAGATCGAGCAGCACAGTTTTTTTACATAAAGCTAGAAAACATTTGTCGTTTCGTGTGTTTCTGTCACGTTTGATGTTTACATGTGAGGATGGAGCCCAATCAAGCTGTGTCCAATAGATTCCATTCACAGCGCCTGTCCTTGCTTTCTCAGCCTTCAAAATAAAAGGCCCATTTTAGAAAACCACTTCCATTTGTTTCCACAGTCCAATTTTGTTTTAAAGTGTTTTTCTGTATTTCTGAGCAAAACGGAACTGTTTGTATTTATTCAAATGGACTGGTATTTACAAAGCAAACCTTTCTAACTGAAAAAAAAGTTTTTGGAAAAAACAATATATATTTATATTATATAAATATATATATATATTTATATATATATATATACATATACATGCTCAATCCCGTGAAACACGGGAGACAAAAAATTGTTTTTTTTCTTTTTTTCTTTTTGTTTCTTTTTGTTTTTCCAGTTAGATGGTTTGGTTTGTAAACAATGCCAGTTTGCATTAAGTTAAATTATTGTCCTGACACACATTTGATAATTACTGATTATAAAGTGAGGTTGTTATCACATCCATCTGAGTTTCATGATAAGATGGTGTTTGGAGTCAATGCTTCTGAAATAAAGGTGATAGAGACAAAACATGAATAAATAAATAGCCCATAACATGTTTTCAATCATTTCATGGAACGTATGAAAACAGCTCTTGACGTAGCAAAGTTGGTTTGGCCCCCCCTGAACAATAACTGCCCACCCATGACATAGATGCTACAGTTTACGGTTTGACCGGTTCGGTGGAAACTAAGGTCTGAAAATGGTGGATGCCTCCTTTAAACGGAACCGGTAACATCGTCGGGATTCAATGAAGCTGTTTTGAGCTTTCACACAGAAACCGGTTTCCTCAACTGTCTCTGGACAGAAAATGGCTCCTGATGAACGAGGCCTCTCGTCTCCCTGCATCTTGTGCGGCAGCTCTGCTGGAGACAGGAAACCACAGCCCTTCACTGGATGTTGGTTTGCTTCCCTTAACTGTTCCTTCATGGTTTCCAGCTGAAAAGACTGAATCGTCACTTTGTTTGTGACACGTGTTACTTTGAGCGCTGCCTCCATGAGCAGCAGCCGTGATCCGAGAAGTCATGATAATAACATGGATTGACGAATATCGTGTCGTCCAAAGATATAAAGACTTGACTGGATGCAGAGATGGAAAACATGCATCCTCCCTCTTCTTGCTGTCCAGAGATTAGAATAGATGAGATTAGATTAGATCAGATGTTACCTTTGTTCTAGGTAACATAGAAATACAAAGATGCAGAGTAAAACAACGTTAAAAAGGCAGTAGTATGAAGAATGTTTGTACACAGAATAGATAATGTATTAAAGTAGAACCGTGCACGGCACAGAGGAGAGGAAATCATCAACGTCTTATCGTCACTTTCACTCCAGTCGATCTCATCTGTCGTGTCATTCCAACCTGAAAAACCTGAAGAACTGCAACCGATTGGATTCAACTGCGATATCAAACATCAGCGAGTAAGAAAACATGTTTGACACACACACAAAATGTCACATAAAGAAGTTAAAATAGAGCATCTCAGCGCAGTCAAACTGGATGGTATAATTTAATGATGGTACATTTCCCCTGGTGGGACGGTTAAAGGTTGATTTTGATCTTATTTCATATGAAATCATCGGGCAGTCATCATTTCAGTTCGGTTTATAAAGTAGAAATCATTCTGAGGCAAAAGGTCAAAGGTTGTGGAGACTGTAATGACCTTCAGACAGTCTTGAGTTATTATTGAATCATCCAATCGTCATTAATGGGTAAAGACGTCTCCCACAAAACATTTACCCGACGACGCAGACTATTTGGTGACATTATGACTTCATTTTTTTATTTTTTATTTCTCCGTCACCGTCTCTCTTTATCTCTTTTCGTGTCATCAAGGTTCCAGCTCTGCTCATCTGTAACGAATGTTTCCCACCACCAGCCACAGAGACCTACCTGCAAACCATGGCCTCAACGGTTTCTGTGTGTGTGTGTGTGTGTGTGTGTGTGTGTGTGTGTGTGTGTGTGTGTGTGTGTGTGTGAGGGCGGGCTGAGCAGCTGTCTGCAGCACACAGCTGCAAAGAGTGCTTTCAAAATGGTGACGGTCTCGTCCAAACAACGTTCATATTTAACCTCAGGCGCCACTTTCAAGTACGACTCTCTTGAGTCATTGGGGACAAAATTACCCGCTTCCAAAAAACTGCTATATAAGCTCAATAGATCAATATTTTTTTAGACTTTTCTTTGCAGAAATGTCTCAAACAACTTCAGCCCTGTTCAAAACTACCAAACATTCCATCATTTTGAGGATTTTAACCCTTTAAATGCCAGTTTGATTACTTGCTGTCACAGTCGTTTCTTTTATTTATTTTTTTAATCCCTTCACAAAAAATGAGCTATTTTTCATCAAAGAAATATAAAGTGTCTGAGGGATTGGTTTTAAATCAGTCATGGTTCTGTCAAAGTTCACCCAAAATACTGACTTTATGGAGTTTACAGTTTTTGTGTAGCGTTCGATTTCAAACGTGTTTCCCTCCTCAGACGTTAGCAGAGAAAAAATGTCCCATCGAAAAATATTCATCCCATTAAGTCAATATTTTGGCTCAACTTTGACATTACTTTATTACGTTATTGGTTATTACGTTATTGGTTGTTATGTTATTGGTTGTTACGTTATTGGTTGTTATGTTATTGGTTGTTACGTTATTGGTTGTTACGTTATTGGTTGTTATGTTATCGGTTGTTACGTTATTGGTTGTTATGTTATTGGTTGTTACGTTATTGGTTGTTATGTTATTGGTTGTTACGTTATTGGTTGTTACGTTATTGGTTGTTATGTCATTGGTTGTTACGTTATTGGTTGTTATGTTATCGGTTGTTACGTTATCGGTTGTTACGTTATTGGTTGTTACGTTATCGGTAGCTACAAACTAACCTACGCGTACGAAAATCTAGAAAGCCTCGCACAGACTAACTGAACTTTCGGTGCCGACTCTGTGATAAAGATGTAGCTCATGTTCTAAAGTCACCTTGACTTCTATCAACTTTTACAGATTAGTCCCGAGGCCACACGTCCACAATCTGCTCGAACAATCAGCATGTCTAATGTGCTGCAAGTCAACTGTGCTCACACACACACACACACACACACACACACACACACACACACACACACACACACACACACACACACACACACACACACATTTTTCGCTTTATCCCAAACTTTCATCACTTCATCTCCATGTGGGAAATGTAAACCCATCAAGGCTCCTCCTTCTTCTTGAAAGCGCAATTAACTCGCCCACTCATTTACAGCCGCCATGCCGGAGACCAAAGTCAGACCGGTTTCAAAGGAGACAGACACACACACACACACACACACACACACACACACACACACCACACACACCACAGTAATGGTAATAATTATAATAATTATAATAACAGTAATAACAAAAACTCCCTCAACTCCCTTGTTGACAGACAGTATAAATAATGGACGTTTTCTTTCATAAAACCAAGTTCTC
Organism: Chascanopsetta lugubris; assembly: GCA_016785325.1. Lineage (NCBI taxonomy): Eukaryota > Metazoa > Chordata > Actinopteri > Pleuronectiformes > Bothidae > Chascanopsetta > Chascanopsetta lugubris. The sequence continues at coordinate 26,735 of JAFBJT010111266.1, read as the reverse complement.
TGTCGCAGTGGTAAAATATAAATGTGGCTGAGTCGTTGGGACAGTTTATGAAAAGATGTGTGATTGGTTGAACATTGGTTTATTGGTTCCCTCAGTTCTGCTCCTGCACTGAAAGACACTTCACATTCTGTGGATTATACTTTTGAGCTTGCGGCATGAAAGCTGCAGAGTGTCACTGCTGCACGTGAACACCTGCGGCACATCTTCGGACGAGTGTGTGGATGTAAATATGTTAATAAAGTTTCAATTCAAAGAGTGATTAGTCAGATCAAATCAAACAAAACTCTGTCATAATGACCTTTTTTGGGGGTTTACTATATGGAGACTTCGATGGTAAACGGACTGTACATGATGTCATCATCTGTGTCCACCAATAGGATCTCACTGTAAACAAGATGCGACTTGGGAACAGTAACAACGCAACGCTTGGTAATTGTTGTATTGATTGTATAATATTAATTATTTTTCTTTAACATATCTCTTCTTTAACGGTGTTTTGATTTCCTGCAACTGGTTCAAAAGTCGGAACGATCCAAGATAAAAAAATTTAAAAAACAAGAAAATAAATAAATAGACGGATAGAAAAAATTAATCAATGCATAAAATAAGCTAAAATAAAGTAAAAAGAAATATAAACTGAAATGAAATAAAATAAAATGAAACAAAACAACAACAAAAAACTCCTCTGAATTTGAATCTCGACCATGGTTCAGCATCACCTGGTTGGACTGACCTTTAATCTGAAGGCTCCAGCAGCTTTTACCAGAGCTCCTTTCATATGTGTTTTTGTTTTGTGGATTTAACGGAAACGTCTGATCTCGGCGAGGTTCTGGACGTGAGCGTCCCCTGAATGCCCCTGCTGAAGTGTCCTGGAGCAAACACCCTCATCCTTGTAGTAGAACAGTCTACCTGTGCACTCTCTTTGAGTCGGATAAGGCGTGTCAGCGAAACAGCTTTAAAGTTAAAAAGAAAAACCCTGACGACACAGTGAAGTCAGATTTGCTTTCATAATCTTAATCTCAGCGAAATGTCGGAGTGCGAGTGTGACAGGTTAAGAGGCTGATGCCCCGCCACCTTGGAAAGTGGAGCAGGCAGAGGAAGAGATTCTGAAGACGTGGTTGATGCAAACTGAATATTTTTCATTCTGCTCCGGGGAGAGGGATTAGGATTACGGAACATGCCGTCTCCTCGTCCTCTGCCGGGATTAACAGGTTCACATTTCTATAGCTGGAATACAGTGCATCACATTTTTAGTAGGTCATCCTCCAGATGTGATTATACACCTACTGTACTTATAATACTACTTATAATACCTGCAGGTATCAACTGCCCGTGTTTGCTGCTTCTGTGGAGTTTGTGCTGACGGGACGAGGAGGAGACAATGACTGAGATTTGATTCTGCAGGCAGAGAATTTTTTTTTTGAGAGCTACTTTTAGACGTGATTCTATATTTAGCACAAAGTCGTGTGTTTCAATAATTTATTCCAAAAACGGGTCTGTAAGAAACAACTCGGAGGCTTTGTGCTGCAGATGCAAACAGAAATCTCCCAGTTTGTCACAATATCATGAATGACTCTGTATTATTGTTCCAGGGGGCTATATGTTGTTATCATGCCATGAAATCATTAAAAACATATTATGGGCTATTGATTTATTCTTGTATTATCTAAATAACATCACTTTACAATCAGTAACGATCAAATGTGTATCAGAGCAATCATTTAACATTCTGCGCAAAAACAACACCAGTTCATTTGAATAAATACAAACAGTTCCCCGATGATCAAAAATACACAAAATAAAATTGGACTTGAAATGGTTTTCTAAAGCGGAACTTTTATTTTGAAGGGTACACTCTTAGAAATGTTTTACTCCAACAGTTGGATTTATGTTTTTCAATTGCATTTAAAATTTGCATATTATGCAATTACATCATTCCAATGTGAGCAAACTAATAAACTTTATGAATTGCAGATCTTTAAGTCTAAACTGGATTAAACACATAAACATTAGATATATGAAATTGAAATAATAAAACCTCTGCATATGTTGCAATAAATGTTATGGAATCCAATTTGCTCAAAATCCTTCAAAAAATAAGGTTATTGACTTTATATGAATTAAGTCTATTAAGTAAAATATATTGCAATCAGGCAAATGCATTTTTATTAATCCATTCAATTGTAGTGTATTAAAAATGCATTATCTCTAAATTCTTTGTAATCTATCACACTTTGTAATCTATGACATTAAAATTAGTTTAATTTGTTAATAAATAAACTAAACTAATTTTAATGTCATAGATTACAATTTCAGATCTTTGTGACCTCCATCTCCATAAACAACAAGGGGAGGCGCTGTGAATCGACACAGCTTGACTGAGCTCCATCCTCACATGTAAACATCAGGCATGCCAGAACACAGGAAATGGAAGCATTTCAAAATAAAAGCATAATTTGGCTAATGCTGTCTAGCTTCATGAATAAAACGGCACGTACTCGATGCGCTAGTCTCTATTTGTGCCTCTGTTTACTGAAATGCATCGCATACAAATAAAGGTCGGAGCCCCTCCCACAATCTGGCTGCATTTCCAAAGCCTTCACATTCCCACATACACACACATCACGTGGGCCCTGCAGAGGCTCCGCCTTCTGCTGCACAGTGGCTCCATTCTTCCAGGCCACAGATGGAGAAGGCCGCTGTACTAGTGTGTGTGTGTGTGTGTGTGTGTGTGTGTTCAAGGGGATATATTGGTGCAGTGGTATGCTGGAAAGTTGGCATATGTGTGTGTGTGTGTGTGTGTGTGTGTGTGTGTGTGTGTGTGTGTGTGTGTGTGTGTGTCAGACAGTGTTGTGGGGTTTTTTTTTTACACATTTTAGAGTGATAATGCAGAGGGCAGCGCGTGCAGATTGGCAGCTGACATTTGCGTGGGTGTGAGGGGGATGCAGCATGTTGCAATGTGTCCAGGAGACCCAGAGCCCCGCCCCCCTCCACATCTCCACCCCACCACACTGCCCGGACCAGGACACCATGTTCTCACAGAGTCCTGGTCTGTGGTCGGCCGGGTTACTGGGAAACACAGTGTTGAGTCGGGGTCAGTCTCAAATGATGTTTCCCTTCAGCGTGAGGTTACGTGTGATGACATCATCAGATCCTGAACGAGGAAGTGGAGCAGGAGCACAAAATGAAACCGAGACCAACAGGAGAACACGTGTACCTGCAGGTGGAAACACTGGTCCATCACGGACATTCACTCTGTCATACAAAGGGTTGGGGTTTTTTTATTTCTCAGATCAAAATAAGAATTCGCTACAAACTTAGAATTGAGTCAAAGAGACATGAAATAAGAAGAAAAGAAATGACAACATTAGTCAGGGGGCTTTGGAGCTGTAAAGCAGTTCAGTGGTCCACAGTGGAATCAGATGCTTGTCTTAACAATAGCACAATAATAATGTTTTCATGTACGTGACTCAGACAATGGAAATCTATGGATCTACATATTTGTTTTTCTTTGCACATTTTTTTCTTCTTTCCATTTTTTCCTTTTTGTTATGGCACATTTCTCCTGCCTGTTTCCCTACTGGGCACTTTCATACTTTAATATGTTCTGTGAGCTGCAGTAACATGTGAAATTCCCCATTGTGGAATCAATATAAACGTTCTATTCTATTCTATTCTATTCTATTCTATGATGGCGTCTGTTCCTCTGCACAAGGTCATATTTGAAAAATGGACCATTTGAATAAACTCATCTGCACTTCTCTCTTTGTTGTGTTGTTGTTTGTTTGTGTCCGTGTGTGGAAAAGCTGTCACTGCGTCTCTGATGACAGACAACAGAATTATTGAAGCATCACAAAAACAAGACTGACTGATGTAGCCGGGCAGCGCTGCCATCGCTCTCCACGTCCTCCACCACATGTCCACGGAATCACAGAGACAGGAACATAACATCTTATACCTCAGTGTCGGCCCCTAGGCCCCCCAACAGCCCCCCCCCCCCACACACACACACATCCACTTTGTAGCCCATGCCAAACACTGTCACCCCAAATCTCCCACTAGCGCGCCTCCGTATGGCGGCGGCGCTCAGGAGGAGACCACGGTGGCACAGCAGAGCCCACATGGCACCATCTGCTTCCGTGGGCATGGAAAAAAAAGGGGGCGGGGCCTTGTCTCCGCTTCACCCACTCCCCCTTTAACTCCATCCCTGTGCCCTGTGGATCATCATAACCCCCCCAACCCCCGCCCCCCCCCCCCCACCCCCACCACCACCACCCCCACCCCCAATCTCGACACAATCCTCCTGATGATTCTTTGTAAATGGAAAGTCCCTCAGCGCTGGGATTAATGAAGTGCTGCCGTCGCCATGGCAACCACAGACAACTTTGTATTTGGGAGGGTGGTTGCATGTGTGTGTGTGTGTGGGGGGGTGGGGGGTGGGGGGGTCTGGCTGAGAGAGGAGCAGCATTGTTGTGTTGGTATTCAAGGTGTCAGCAAACTAGAGTAATTGCTGAATCTTTGAAAAGGGGGCGGAGCCTCGTCTGGGTGTGTGTGTGTGTGTGTGGGGGGGGGGGGGGTGTGTGTGTGTGTGTGTGGGGGGGGGGGGGGGTGTGGGGTGTGAATCCAGCACTCAACTAAATTCCTCCAGAACGTGGCCTGAGGGAATATACACCCTCGTGGTTTTAATTATTTTTATTTTCTTATTTATTTTTTTGTGGGAGGGGTCAATTCAATTTGTCTGTGAACAAATTCAGATTCCACATTTTATTCAACAATCGCATCCATTTTTTTTTTTTTTTTCATAATCCACTCTTCAAAGGTGCACTGTGTAAGATTTGGAGACATCTAGTGGTGAAGTTGCATGTTGCATCCATCAGCTCTGGTGGCTTGAGTCGACGTTAGAATTCAAAGGTCGTTTCGTACGTCCACTTTTACTACTGTAAAAACATGGCTGCCTCCATAGAGAGGACCCGCTCCTCGTGTGGATATACATTAAAGATGTAAAAAAAATATTTAAAAAATATATATAAAATAAAACATGGAGGTGATTCTAGATTCATGACGACGTCAGTATGTCATTGTTTTTGAAATATTTTTAGAAGGAACAAAAATGAAATCTCACACACTGCACCTTTAAGCGCGAAATAAAAAGAGTGTTTGTCCTAATGTGCTGCAACATTTGAATTCTGTGTCACATGTAAATCCTGGAAACATCACACATGATGTGTTTCCTGTTTCTGAATCTGAGGCGTCTCACTCCAGGACGTATATATCTGCTTTCAGCTCCTTATCAGGTGCGCGCAGTGTTTCCTGTAAAGTACAGAACCAACCACTATAGAGATGTATTTTCTGTGAAGGGATGGAGTGAGAGAGAGAGAGAGAGAGAGAGAGAGAGAGAGAGAGAGGCCTCAGACTCCACTTCACAGCCGTGAAGGAAGAAAGTGAGCGAGCTGTTAAGCCTTCGCTCCCCTCTGCCGCCTGCATGCTGCAGATATACTACTGTGTGTTTGTGTGTGTGTGTGTGTGTGTGTGTGTGTGTGTGTGTGTGTGTGTGTGTGTGTGTGTGTGTGTGTGTGTGTGTGTGTAAGGTTAAGGTCTTTAACTGAGATTTTCTCAGACATCAAAAGTCTATCACCCTTTAATTTTGCAGTGTAATGTTTTCTCATACTAACAGTGACACAGAGATGACTTAAAGGTGCAGTGTGTACGATTTCTCTCATTTTACTCACTTCGAAAACTATGACAAAAGAATGACATGTTGACATTTCCGTGAATTTATAATCACCTGAATCTTCTATATTTTCCTCCATTCCCCTTAAATGAGCCCATGAATGTATATTTACGAAAGTGGGTCCTCTCTCCTCTATGGGACTGCAGTGTGTACGATTTGGTGACCTCTAGAGGTGAAGGTGCATGTTGTCTCCGTCACCTCACCCTTCTGAACATGCCGGAGAAGCAATGGTCGACTGCAGCTGTCATTAAAACTCAGGAGATGTACACGTCTGTAAAAACATGGCCGCCCCCGTAGAGAGGAGCCGCTCCACATGTGAATGTACTTGAACGTTCTCACTCAAAGGTGATGGGGAAAAAAAAAAAAAACATTTAGGTGATTACGAGATGTACCCTCATTGTTTTGTAATATTTCTCTCTATCAATAGAAGTGACAAAAATGACTGAAACCTTACACGCTGCACCTTTAACTACTGAGAGAGCGAGAGAGAGAGAGAGCGAGCGAGAGAGAGAGAGAGAGAGAGAGAGAGAGCGCACACCTCTCCCTCAAAATCAGCTCCGGCGGAATAAAGGCAGCTGCGGTCGGCGCGGACACGACGGGCCCGTGAAGTGGAGAAGTGAGTCTGAGTGACTTGCCCCAAAAGCCCGCTCTCATGTCTTATGCACTTTCATGTTGCATTATATTTAATTATAGATCACATGGGGCGGCGCCGCTCGGCTCCGCTCGCCTCGCAGGTGAAAGCAGCTCAATAATTCAGGAGGCGGCGGTGTAGCCGAGGATGTGCTGCGATACGCTCAGCCCTCCGCCGCCGGCTCCGTCGCGCTGCTGCTGCTGCTGCTGCTGCTGCTGCTGCTGCTGCTGCTGCAGGACAGAATGTTATTCACTCAGGTTGAACGGCAGATTTTCTTCGTGCAGGTGCGAAGCAGGACAGCGCTCAAAGGCGCGTTAATCTGGAAATCTATTGTTTCATCACGCCATGTCCACGTGTTACACGCTTCGTTTCACTCACCTTTGGCCATTGTTGTTATCTTTGTCTTTCATCTCCTCTGTCACAGAAAAGCAAAGCAAATTCCAGGTGTTACTCTAGATATGCAGAAGTGGATCGTACTCGAGCTCCAAGGACGGGGAAGAACTCTGCCGGGAAGTGACCGTTAAATACAATTCCTCTGCTCCCTTCATAAATATTGATAATAATGTGTTTTCCTTCGGCAATGCCTGTGAAAAAGAACATGCCCTGACTTTCTTGGCCGTGGATTCCGTTGAAGGAGACTCTGTGTTTTTGGAGAGTGGTTGACTTTAACAGAGGCCCATAAAAAGTGAAAGCTTTTACAAAATATAATGGATACGTTAGAGGTAATAAAAGGCCCCAAAAACCTGTGAGCAAAGTTGGTCTGGATGGATCCCGCCAACGTGGTGTGTGATATTTTGACTGAACCGAGATTTGATTGTTTTCTGAAAATAAGTGGAGAACTTATTGAGGAGTTAAAAAAAACAAAACAAGATAGAATGTTTGCTGAAGCTAAATGAAGCCGAGTTGTCCACATCAGTGTTTGAATGTGTGACTGTTTGTTACGGTGTCATGAGCTTTCATTGCCTTTGCCGATCACTCAGATCTCCCGCAGATCTATTCAGTTAATTGATTTTGAATGTTATAGTGTTTAGAGTCATGGTCGATGCTTTGACTGTGAAGGGGAATAAAGAAGAACTGGCTCATCATCAGATCGAGGAGCAAAGTTTGTACCAACAAATTTCCTTCACACGTCACAGTCGATGGGAAAGTGTTCAAGCGTGACCCCTCATCCCTACTACTCCGCAAAATTAATATGCAAATGAGTTTAACACAGTTTGCCAAAGACGAAGAGGAAACACGGCACAGCGAGAGTGAGAGACGGGGGGGGGGGTTCACATCACAGAGGCAGAGATGCTGAAACTAACTTCATTCACCTCAATGTAACGATGTGACTCATCAAACGAATAATTCAATGAATGAAAATCACAAGTAAGTAGCCGGAGCATCACCACGGAAACTCGATCCGTGTCCGTTCAGTGCTGCTGCCCCTCACACCCGCTCGAAAGGGGACCGGGAAAGTATTTGAAGAATGAGTATTAATTGTTTTCATTCTCCGTTTGATTCTTCTTCTTCTTGATATTGCACCTGTAAACGTTGAGTCACGTTGGTGCGTGAAGCGCTTGGAAACCTTTGTTGTCGTGACTTGACACTTTTAGATTGGATCGGTCCGAGTGCCGTTTCCCTTTGTCAACACACACGACCACGGACTGCGTGAACGCTGCAGTACCGCGTCAGGGCTCGAGGTGGCGCTGAAGTCCACATCCACAGCCTGAGCGGAGCTGCGCAACTTTAAAATGCAAGTCAGCGTGATATGTGCTGCGAGAACTTAGAGCTTGTTTGTGGGACAAATGGTAAAAGAGGAGGATGTCGGGTGAGGGGGGGGGTTTGTGGGGTGGAGAGGGGGAGAGAGAGAGAGAGAGAGAGAGAGAGAGAGAGAGAGAGAGAGAGAGAGAGAGAGAGA
>JAFBJT010111266.1:0-13442 GCA_016785325.1 Chascanopsetta lugubris | reverse complement strand
GAGAGAGAGAGAGAGAGAGAGAGAGAGAGAGAGAGAGAGAGAGAGAGAGAGAGAGAGAGAGAGATAGAGAGAGAGGGAGTGAGAGAGCACCCGCGTATGTGCACAGTCCACGGACTTTTTCTGTTTCCGCAACCTTTAACTTAGTCGCGCGCTACTGTCTGCTGTTGGCCGTTATCTCGGCTCGTGTCGTGACCATTCCACGGCGGAGAGATTCTCCACTTGCTCTGTGAGGTATGTACACACCAGCCTTGTGCGTGGGTTTGTACAATTGTGCTTAATGATAAACAGGTGCTGGCACTATTTCTTTTAACCGACGTGCACTCAGGTTTGGGCGTGTCAGTGCGCAGGTGAGTGATAAACAGTGGCCAAGGGCGGGTTGCGTTTCCGGCAACTGCTCAGGTTTGTGTTGTTTATTTAATCGTTTTTTGTTAAGGTTTGTCTTAATTCAACATAGTAATAGTAATAATTATGCTTCACTAAATGCATGGGTTTGTTGTTGAATGTTTATCATCGTGTTATCAACGTGGTTTCAACAACGTTTTACCAACAAGAAGCAATTTAATGCTGTAAGCTCGAGCTAGCTTGTCATTCCTGGGGGACAATTGGCGCATACATTTTAATGTGTGTGTGTGTGTGTGTGTGTGTGTGTGTGTGTGTGTGTGAGAGAGAGAGAGAGAGAGAGAGTGTGTGAGTGAGACCCCATATTGTGGCGGCATAACTCACACTTGTCTAATTGGGACAAAAGCAAACCCCCATCAGAAGACTTTAATGGGGAGATGAGTGTTAAGGTTAGCTTTAGGTTTGAGATAAGTGTAATTCAAGGTTTAAATCAAGGTCAGATTTAGGTTAAGATTTGGTTTATGATGCTTTCTTTTAAGCTTCAGTTTAGATGAGGGTCATGCTTGGATAAAGGATGGGATACGGTTTTGTATTAGATTTGTATATTAGGCCAGGTTTATAGCTAAGTTTAAGTAAAGTAATGCTTAAGATAAAGTGTGTGTGAGTGTGTGTGTGTTTGTGTGTGTGTGATTTTTACGACATTTTGGCCAGTTACTAGTTTCTGTTTGAGAGGTTAAAACCTGCTGCTGAGGCTTATCTGTATTTATGTTAGATGACTGTTCAAAGAAGGGAATTGTTAAATAAAGGCGAGGGTAGGACACAAATGATCATAATTAAAGTGAGGATGTGATTTTTGACTCTGCTGTCAATGATAAATGGAAGTCAGCGCAGTGTCTGAAACAGTAACATCTGCACAGTCCTGAGAGAGAGAGAGAGAGAGAGAGAGAGAGTGTGTGTGTGTGTGTGTGTGTGTGTGTGTGTGTGTGTGTGTGTGTGTGTGTGTGTGTGTGTGTGTGTGTGTGTGTGTGTGTGTGTGTGTGTGTGTGTGTGTGTGTGTGTGTGTGTGTGTGTGTGTGTGTGTGTGTGTGTGTGTGTGTGTGTGTGTTGAGTAAAGCTGGCTGTGGCCCCAGGGCCAAATATGCGAACTATCTTATCATGGTTGCTGCATTCCCTGACAAGCTTCAGCCCATCGGTGAAACGCAGCACACCTCTGTTGGGAAACGTCAGTGGTACACACCCACTTGGCAGGTTGTAGTGACAGAGTCTGCAGGACAAGATCACCGGAGACAGCAGCTGTCACTGTTACTCGTGTATAATCCAAACGGGAGGAAGAGGTGAAGTTGCTCTTATCTAGACTGAGGAACCACGATTATGTCTCATTTCCTGTCGGTTCATGTGAAACTGCCCTCGCAACAAACTCCTTGTCTCATCTGCAGCACACTTTTCTGGCAGCGTCTGTGCATCTCTTTGTGCGCCTGTGTTTGGTGCTGCAGGAGAGCTGCGGTTGACATGCCTGCACCCCGCTGAATGCCTTTCATGGCCCTGCATTAACATCACTATGGCTCTGACAGAATTACTGCTGTGCTGACTTTAGCTCACTCTGCTCTTTCTGGCCATTCCTCCACTTTGTATCACTCACTTTGTTCACTTGTAATCGTTCAGCCCACATTCCATTTGATTTGTGTCTCTTTTCATCATAAGATATTTTGTGTTTGTGTCAGGTGTCACATTTGCTGAATCGATTGTGATACCCATCCAACCTTGTCTCTTTCAGCGCTCTCCGGCTTTGTCTCCTTGGTGTGGGCCATCGATCTCACCATGGACGGCCTGCTGAGTGGGGCCAGTGAAGGGGCCGGGGCTCTTCAGCCTGCTCAGACCTCACCTCGTCATAGATGCCACCTTCTGTCTTTACATCCGTAAGAGCGACTGTTAAGGAAACTGTAGGAGCTATACATTTTATTTTGCGTACATTTAATGGTTAAATAGATGGTCAATAAATAATATTGTCATTTTAGTCTTTTCATTGGTAATATTTTTTCTTCTTTTGCTTATTTAGTTCAACTAATATCCGATATTTTCTTTCACCAGTGGCTCTTTGACGATGAACATTTAAGAAACAGGCGCAATAAGGACAACGAGCCACTGCAGAAACAAAACAGCATAAATTCCTCTCGGTTTGAACAAAAGGAGCCATGCATCCGCTGCTCTCCCTTGGTGTCTTCTGGCTGCTGCCCCTGGCCTCGACACTGGAGGACACCTCACCGCTGGACTGCCTTCCTCGCAAAACTGTGCCCCATGATAGTGAGTACTGCTGCCTGTCGTCTATTTTGCCGTGTTGCAAGACAGGGTTTACCTACTTGCGCAATAATCTTTAAAAAAAAAAAATGACATGTCCTCTATGTCACCAGGGGTCAACGCTCACATGTTCCATGAGAACGATGTTTTCAACTACTCCACCATGTTGTTGAGGGAGGACCTGGATCTGCTGGTGCTGGGTGCCAGGGAAGCAGTGTTTGCACTCGACCTCAATGACATCTCCAAGAAACTGGCCTCAGTAAGAACGCCCTTGTTAACCTCTTGGATCAAGGCCCACTGAATGTTAGCTTTTCAAATTTCTTATCAGAGTTTTTCGGGGAGAAGGGCGAGAAAATCTTATGTGAACAAACTTCCATGCTGCGCCAGACCCTGTGCCCTGAGTTTAGCCTCTCAGGTAACGGTTGCTCTTGTAGCCCAAACAAACTTTGTGTTCTGGAAACAAACATGCTGCTGGAGAGACCCTTCAACCATCCTGCTTTTAAAACACAGTACATTCAGCAATGTCAATCTAACGTTTACAAGAAATTGCTATATACACCAGGAGCGCCTTTAATGGATTGTTCTTTATCATAGTTAATAAGAATACTTGATAGTCGTGGAGGTTGTAACTTAAACTCTTGTCTTCTATCTATCAGGTGAAATGGGAAGTGACAAAAAAGCAGAAAGACGAATGTATAAATAAAGGAAAAGATCCGGAGGTGAGTTACTTCATCTTTTGCTACATATGGAACAGGTTGAGTATTGAACATATGAAGTCACTGCTGTTTGTAATGCTTTGACAGAGGGACTGCATGAACTACATAAGGTTACTGCACAAGATGGAGGACAACAGGATGTATGTGTGTGGAACCAATGCCTTCGATCCAGAGTGTGATTACATGGTAAGAAGAAGTGCACCCAAAAGAATCAGTTCCTTTCTGCCAATTAATGATTCATTCATTACAAGTTGTGTATGTGCAGTCTTATAAAGACAGGAAGCTGACTCTGGAGAATAAACCCGAGGATGGTAAAGGGAAGTGTCCCTTTGACCCTTCTCAGAGATACGCTTCCATCATGGTTGGTGAGTATGTACAACTACTTATTACATTTGTGATCGTTTACACTGTGTCTCATGTAATGTAACTAAGTCTCTGTTTGTGTCATCTCTGTCCCCGTGCACCAGATAACGACCTCTACTCAGCCACCTCCATGAACTTCCTGGGCTCTGAACCAATCCTGATGCGTACCTCTCCCGTCTCCATACGCACCGAGTTCAAGACTTCCTGGCTCAATGGTTAGATGCAACAGCGTGACTTATCTTATTTATTCATTTTTCTCATTTACTGAGTCAAAAGCCTGTGTGTTTTCTTTTCTTTATCCTCCAGAGCCCCACTTTGTGTCCATGGCTCAGATGCCAGAGAGTGACAAGAGCGAGGAGGGAGACGATGACAAAGTGTACTTGTTCTTCAGTGAGATTGCTGTGGAGTGCGACTGCTACAACAAGCTGCTGGTGTCCCGTGTGGCTCGTGTCTGCAAAGTGATTAAAAAGCCCACTGAGCATAAGCTTATTATAAAACTGACCCATTTACCAACACAACAATAGTATATAAATATAAACAGCGCTTCCTCTGTTGCTCTCGTTTCGCCCTTTTCCGTTGTTTGATTGGACGTCCCGTTTGTCTGGCATTAACGACGTCCCCCCTCCCTCACAGGGGGATCTTGGAGGTCAGAGGACTTTGCAGAAGAAGTGGACATCCTTCCTGAAGGCCAGGATGGATTGTCCCGTGCTGGAGTCCCAGCTTCCGCACATCATCCAGGACACATACCTCTGGTGTGACCCCGAGAAGCACTGGAAGCACTGTTTGTTCTTTGCCATCTTCACGCCACAGTGGTGCGTCTGAATTAACAGACATGTCTTTGTGTTTGTTTTAGAGGGACGAGGAGGGAGCCTTTTGTCCTTTAATGGTCTTTGGCACACCGCTTGGCTCACATTTGCTGTGTGTGTGTGTGTGTATTTGTTTCAGGGGCACATCAGACGTGTCTGCAGTGTGTGTGTACCGGGTGTCTGACATCAGCACGGTGTTTGCGGAGGGGAAGTACAAGACTCCAGTCCCCGTAGAAACCTCTTTTGTGAAGTGGGTGATGTATAGCGGAGAGGTCCCCTCCCCTCGGCCTGGAGCTGTGAGTGTGCCCCTCTGTGGTGTGTGTGTGTCCGTGCATGCGTGTGTTTTAAAACGAAACAAATTCTCCCGAAAGCAATTCCCTTTTTTGTTTTTTTAAGAGTAGCCCTGCAGGAAGCTGATTCCCTTTGTGCTCTGATTCCGTTGTTCTATCCATTTCTCTTCCCTCGCCCTCTTCTCTCTCGCCAGTGCATCAACAATGAGGCTCGTAAAGCAGGTATAAATCAGACTCTGGACCTCCCAGACCGGACCCTTCAATTTATCAAAGATAGGCCCCTCATGGACCAGGCCATCCAGCCAATAGGAGAGAAGCCTCTGCTGGTTAGAAAGGGAGCAACATTCACACGTATCATTGTTAACGAGATGCAGGCAGCAGATGGTGAAAAGTATCACATGATGTTTATCGGCACAGGTAATTTGAATAAATGCATCAAACTACCACTCCCTCTTTCTAATTCACTTATACGCCATTTGCATCGGTGTGTAAGTATGTTTTGTTTTTCATGTAAGATGAAGGCACCATGCTGAAAGCTGTAAACTACGATGGAGAGATGTTCATCATAGAGGAAATACAACTGTTTCAGCCCCCGCAGCCAATTAAGATTCTGAAATTTTCAAATGTCAAGGTAATTCTGAACCTGAACATTAGCTTGTGTATGTGTGGCGTATTTATGCACATGCACCATTGTTAACGTTGGGAGTGTGTGTGTGTGTGCGCGCAGGGTCAGATCTATGCAGGTTCAGACTATGGAGCAGCACAGATGCCACTGGCCAGCTGTGAGAGGTCATCGACCTGCATGGACTGCGTTCTAGCGAGGGACCCGTTCTGTGGCTGGGACACGGGCGTGAGGAAATGTGTCGCCCTCTCGGATTCAAAAAGGTGGGCGGTTATTCTGACATGGAGCGAACTAGTATGTTGTTATCCTTTTCCAGTCAAACTCGAGTTCATTACGTCTTTTGTTCTAGCGAGCTGATCCAAAGTGTGAAAGATGGAGATGCTTCTCTTTGCCCAAAACCTGGTGAGTAACCTGATGCAGTATGTTTTTAACTTTGAACGTGACTTTGTCTGTAGTGCGGTAACGCTTCCTCTAACATCGCCGTGTCGTGGTAGAAAATCACTAAACTCTTGCTTTTCAGAGACCTTTAAACCACTGAATCAGTCCATCTGGCCCGGTGGCAACACCAAACTCCTCTGCCCTTCGCCTTCCAACTTGGCAGAAACCCGGTGGGAGCGAGACGAGCGGCCTCTGACCACCTCGGTGCGTTTTCAGCGACTGCAGGACGGACTACTCATCCTCAACGCCTCACTCAGTGACAGTGGTCGCTACCGCTGCCTGTCTGTGGAGCGCTCTAAAACTGATGAGTACACCACTACTGTGGCAGACTACCAGCTCAAAGTAGCCCCGGCAGGGACGGGCAAGGGCGGCCAGCCACTGACTCCACAGGCTCAGAAGGACGGCCCCTCGGTGGTCGGGCTGCAGGCCGTACTCGCCGTCGTGGTCATTTGTCTACTTGCCCTTTTAGCCTGGAACTTTTACAAAGGCCACCTGCCTCTTCCCTGCAAGTGTGGGAAGACAAATGACAAACAAGCTCCATCGTCACAAGAGGAGGGGGCTCCAAACTCCACTCTGCACCACCAGGAGGATCAGAAGGCTGCGCCAGCAGAGGACAAGCCCCTGGTGGCTGGACGAGAGGATGGCAGGAGCAATAACAACCACAACAGAGAGGAGGCGCAGTTCAATGCTGCAGCAGAGGAGAATGTTTACCTCCCATCACTGCAGTACATCGACGACGAGTCGGCAAACTGAAAATGAATAGACTCGAGGGCCATACACGTTCAAGATTATAACGGGAACTCTTAAATTTTGTATTTCATAGTACAAGTGGATTCATCAGTTCGCTGAAATATCTCCTTTTGTAACAAATGTTAAGTTTGAGTTGAAAAAGGATGTTGCTAAATTGACGAAATCTTATGTTTTTAAGACTGAACTGTTGACACCAAAAGTTCTGTGTTTTTGTACAAACTTCAGATGCTTGAATTTTTTTCTTTGTTTTTAATACAGATGTTTGTAAAAATTTTATTTTTTAACTCATTGTTATGAATTCTGTTCTAGGTTGAACTCTTGGTGGGATTGTCACAGGGAATGTAAAATAACTGAAATTGAGCCAATTTACTTCTAGCCACAAGATTGTATTAAACCTTTTTCTACCTGATACATGCATTTGTATGTTTCAGTGAATACAAACACAAGCAACAGGGTTTCATTACTTTTCCCACAAGACAGGACTCGTCAAGAATGTGAACAGACGTGGATGTTACTCACATTAATGAATCAACTTTGTACTTTTAGTTTAGAGGATAGAAGCTCCTGAATAGAATGAAATAACTCAGGTTGTTTGGGGTAAAAAGTATCTTTAATGTGTCTTCATCAATCTGCATTACAATTTATTTTTTTAATACAAAAGTACTGACATTATTTGTAACTTTAACAATTAACTGAAACAATTCGACAATACAGTTCAAGCCTAAATCATAAATTGTATGTACCCAGTCACTGGGCTCCTGGTCCTTATCGTCTTATCTTCTGTAGCGGTATCTCTTGAAGTGGAACCACAGCTGGAAGATCCCGTTGGCAAACTGACAGCGGAAGCCATGCCGGTGTGAGTACTCCCACTCCCTGTTGACGATCTTGAAGGCGATGTCCTCGTACGGAGGCCCCGCGTGGAACCTCAGTATCCCAAAGTCCTTGTTGTCAGGGCTGGGCTCCAGGAAGTACTGTGGCGTAGAGCGCTTGTCGATCAGGTCGGGATAGAAGATGTTGAACTTGTATCCCTGGACGATCTTGGGCGGGGGGTTGTCGAAGTCGTAATGCGTCTGGTTGTATTTGTTCCACTCGAAGCCCGTGTGCACACGATTGAAGAAGCGAGGTTTCCTGGGGCGGTATTTGTCTGCCCACAGATACATCTTCCCCGTGACTGGGAACTCCACGCTGAACTGGGCTTCGTCGTTGCCCATTCCTTCTCTGGCGCGACGCACAAAGGCGTCCTCTGCACTCTCGCTGGCATCGCCTGATGGACAGAAGACAGTGAGTGAAATTGCCGTTTTATTTTCTAAAGGGACAGCAGGGTTCATCTTAGCAGCTGTTTATCATATAGTATTAGTCTACTGATGAAAATGCTGAATAGTTTTTGATACATTTTAGTCATTCCTATCCTACATATTTTTACTAGTTATTTTGAAAGAACACAGCTTGTGAGTAGATGTGAGCCATGTGTGCTATGATGAGTGAATCAAACTGGCATGTAATTATATGCATAAAGAAAATGTCCACAAAGTAAGAGTATTTTTCTGATGGATTATAAAAGTATAAATACAAATTAAGGCTCATCAACAGCTGTAACTGCATCAGTGCTCTGCCAGAAATCTCTAACACGCTTGCAAACCAATATGGCTGCTGTATTATCGGCTCTATTTTTAGCGCGTCATCACATCTCTTCTTTGTCATGGCGAAGAAAGCTGTTGAAGTTTTTCGTCGCTCTTCATCAATGAAATGAACACTGAATCACAGCAGGTGCTTTACATGATGATGTCGTACCTGTAACCTGGAGCTGTCTGCGTGCCAGCTGCAGTCTGTGTGTGTCCTCCTCAGGGGTGATGGTGTGTGTGTCCAGCGGCAGCTCGGACTGCGTGAGCAGCGAGGGACTGTAGCGGCCCGAGTCGTACTCGGCCTGGCTCTGCTGAATCAGGTCTTCCTCCGTCAGCACGGCCTCCACCACCTCACCTTTGTCCCCCTCGCCCTTCTCGCCTCCATCCTCATCCTGGTTTCCTGTCTGGGACGATGTGGATGGACCCGCCTCTTCCTCCTTATCTTCAGAGTCCCCGGTCTTACTTTTTCCAGAGGACAAAGACGACGGTCCAGGTTCGTCTGTGTCTCTGGTTTGCTCCCCTGCTCGCTCCCTGTCATTCCAACAAACGGTATATTCATTAAGTGAGACGATCAGTGCATCCACAGTTTATTTCGTCTGAACTGACGGCAGCTGTGAAGGATCACAGCAGTTCCTGGATGTGCGTAGTGTGAACTGTCCAGGTAACTTACCCGTCGTCGTCACTGTTCGGCTCCTCTTTGATGATCGGGAACAAAGGTTCACTCTCCACTCCTTGTTCTTGTTTGAGCTTGAACAGCTTCTGACGCAGCACGTCCTGGTGTCGCTCTCTCAACCTGAGGCATAGAATTTAAGATTCACACACACACACACACATTTATTTCCACAGTAGAGGAAAGTGGGTCATTCACAATCTGTAAAACCTCAAGAAACAGGTTCTAAATTACTGGTGACTACAGCTGATTTTAGACATGTGCAGGAATCTGTAAAAGCGTTCAAGTATTTCTGGAGGCCGTGCATGTGAATGCAAATATCCGAGTTAATGCCCGTTGAGTCTTTGCAGCCTCCCTTGTGTAATTTCCATGTAAGAATGCAGCTGGAGATCAAAGGCAGAAATCGAGCAAGCGCTTTCAGTCACGGCATTAAGGCTGCAATGTTTCACCGGCAATCAATTTATTCCCAACTGAAATGAAATGCAATATCTTGGAATGTAACGAACGAACTCCCTCTCCAGATGAAGATGTCGACACAAGATCTGGAGCCTACTGGTGATTAGAGCCATTAGTGCTGGGTGGGCGTGGGTCTTGACCACCTCAATTCAGGAGCAGAGGAACAGTGGGCGTACCTGGCTCGGGCCATGTAGACCCTGACTTGCTGCAGCAGACTCTCCCAGTAACCAATGTCGAGGTTGGATCCTCCCGCTCGAATCTTTGTCTCGATGTTGAGGTGCAGCGCCTGCAGCTGGCTGTACGTCTTTCCTTTGAACACCGTCTGTACGTCTGTGCTCACAGCTGTGTTGATGCCGTCACGGCGGTCTCCTGAGGTTTCAGCCCGATTGCATTAAGAGAAGAAAAAAAGATTGTGGTTGAGCGCAACTTCCTTTTGCATTCACCGCAGTGGCATGAGATGTCACACAGAAACCAAAGCAGATATAACATCTCATGTAACAACGTGTGATAATACGGACTATAAATGAAGTACCTGGTCCTTTCCCAGAGGCCTCCAGTTTCCTCAGTTTGCTTATCTCGTCCTCGGTGATGGTCGTCATGTCTCTCCAGAAGTCTACATTTTTGCCTTGCTCCAACTCCATATAAACCTGCCCGAATCACACGACGTTCAATGACAATCCATTGTTACTTCTAGTGTGTGTAAAATAAACGATATTACATGTCCTGAGTTGTGTTTAGTCACAACGTCTCATTTGTGGTTAATAAGTCTGCAAAGGCGAAAAATGACACACTCTATGGTCGCATAACTCAAAACAGATCCATCTCAAACAACTAGAATCAATATGTATTGTCTCTGTGGGAGTTTGGCGCCCCTCTGTGGCAGATAAGAGTGACTCTGCCCCCCAATTACAGACTGCTTTGATCGCCTCTCAGTTAAAACTCAAAATGAAAGGCCAAACTCCATAACACAGAATTATTCCTGCAACAAGATCATCAAAATATTATATCTGATATTTGATGAGCGACTGGAGTTAGTCATAGCTACAGCTACATGGCTATTGTGTGTGAATGTAACATAACAACTCACCTTAATGTCCTCCAGGAGGTCATCCATGTCCGTGACTGTCAGCCCATTGAGGAAGGTGTAAGGTTCGTGCATCTCCACAGCCAGATCGTCATCCTCCGCACTGATGTACTTTGCCAGCAGATCGATGGGCTTGGCTCGACCATCGCGGATTCGAATCTTCGACCTGAACACACAGAACACGGGGATGTTGAGACAACATGACAAATCAACAAAACTTGACTGGACTTCTGCAAATATAGTGATGTGCACACGTGCACGTGAGGTAAGAGGAAAGTCCTTTGAAGGGCTGATGTAATCTTGGACATCTTTACATTCATTTCCATCTACTCAACAAGCTCTGTTCTTAGTGGTTTTTTTTGTCATAGTTGAGGTTATTTATCTAAATCACATAATTGTTGCTTCCAAACCCACCGTAGTTTGGCCTGTTGCAAGTGGAAGTTGTCTTCCTGTTCAGCCCAGGTCTTGAAATGCTCCGCCTCTTTCTCTCTCTGCAGCATCTCCAGCTCCGTCTCCCGCATGGCTTTCTCTCGCTCCCGCTCCAGACGAAGCTGTTTCACCTACACGATGAAGAGTTGGAAGGATCCATTAAGAGGCTGCTCCTCGTAAGTCTAACATGACACGAACATGATCATGACTGTGTTCAGACCTTCTGCAGCTCTCTGCGGTTCTCCTCCTGAATACATTTGTTCCTTTCTTTGAGGTCCTTCTCTCCAAGATGGCCGATGCCTTTTTTGTCCAATGCCTGAAAATAGCAAATACACACAAAGATATGAATTCATTAAACAATCAGCTCAGGACAAATGAGGTTGAGTGAATCAGAAGTAGGTGGTTGCTCTTCCAGTCACCTTCTGCCATTTAAAGGTTCCTAACAAGTTGTTGTCACCAAAGGGATTGTCTGCGTTGGTGTAGCCCATGTACTCCTCACTCCAGCCCATCTTTTCTCTCCTCTTCTTCTCCTTCGCTTCCTTCTTCGCCAGTCGTCTGGCCCTCTTCTCCTCCGGTGTCTCCAGAGCTTTCATCATTTCCCTCTGTTTCACCTTCTCCTCCTTTTCTTTGACGACACGGTCCCCATGTTCAGATCCTGAGCTGTCGGACGACGAGCTGGAGCGCTGCCTCCCTCTCTCTCTACTGGGCCTCTCTCTGTTTCGTTCACTCCTCCCTCGCTCCCTCTCTTCGCTCCTCCTCCTCCGCTCTCGGCTTTTGTCTGCGTCTCTTTTTCTTTCTCTGTCTCTGCTGCTGCTCCTTCTCTCCCTGTCCCTGTCTCTCTCCCTCCTCTGTCTATCTCGATCAGGACTCCTCCTGTCAGGACTCCTCTGTCTCCCTCTTTCCCGGTCACTGCTTCCGTCACGGGAGTCGGTGTTGGACGCAGACCTTCTCCTGGTCCTGTCTTGGGACGTTCCTCTCCGTGGTTCTGTTTCCTTTCTCCCTCTCCTCATTTTGGGGTCATCTGAATCATAACTGAGACAAAATATATATTTGGTAAAGTTTTGCATATTATATACACTTGACAAAAAGTAACCATCTGCTCACTTTACTACAAACTGCAATGGACCAGGAACCCGTTTAATCTGTGGAGTTGCTTTTTCTAAACATAGCATCTTCACTTTAAAACATTTAGGGAAGGACAACTGAGGGGATGTAAATAAACAGTGTGGATGCTGAGGAGTCAATTCAAAGGATGTAGGTGATGAGAGAAAACATATTCCTTTCATCCTAATGGTAACACCTCATGCAAAGATCAAAGGACCTTGAATCACAGGAGTCACACTCGTTCATAAACATCTCTTAAAATCGACAATATTGTACTTTTAACAGGAAATGTGTTGCAATTAATACACAGATACCCGGGACCCAGAGTAATATAAGTGTAAGAAGACAGTTACCTAGATGATCGACCCCTCGACTTGCTCCCGACCGGGTGTGCTCCCATCATCCGGTCGCTCTCGGAGCCGCTCCTTGAGCCTCGGCCGGCCTTGTGTTGTTGAGGCCGCCGTCTGGCGGCAGCGGGAGAGCCGTCACTGGAGTCCCTGCTAGCGGACCGTGCGCGACCTCTCCTGCTCTCTGGAGACCGGGACTTGCTCGCTCTGGACCGGTTCCGTCTTTCCCGGCTCCGACTTTTGGACCTGGAGTAGGACCGACGTCGTGGTTTCGAGCTCATCGTTACTACGTGCCAGTGTTGGGTCCTGCAGGCTTACTGTCGCATAAATAAGAAGTAACAAAAAAAGGGGTCTAACGGTCTCACATTGTAAATACAACAAAGGGTTGAAATAGAATAATGTTAACTGTACATATCCTTCATTGTTCATGTTGCCATTTAACACATAAAATATAAGAGTACAATATTTAGCCCTGTAATAATTATATTCAGGCAGTAAACAGACAGCTCTTGGTGGCTTTCGACAGCACAGCGCATATGTATGACGTTACATGCTTGAAAGGGGAAATAAATAACAAACACAGAGCCAGTAGCTTTAACCGTTGTTTCACAGTGAATTAAAATCTTAGATATAGATTAATACAAATTTAATGTGTCGTTGGGTAAAAATAATGAGTGAATAAAAATAGGTCAGAGCAGCTTTTCACCAACACAAACAACATCGCGACTTAGTGACGTCACGTAATTGGCGGATGTAGTTCTCAGAGTTTATTGTAATGGAATAACAAAGTATCATTCGTAAATAGACAAATCAATTGCGTTAAATAAAGTTTTTTGTATATATTAAAGTCGGTTTGTTTGATGCTGTGTGGCTTCTTGTTTGCTTATACATGGAGAAATAAAGACTACCGATCAAGGTCAACTACAAGTACCAGACAACCCACGGCGCCTCCGCTTGTTTTGATGGTGAGGGGACTGCGGTAAAGTGAGCCGCTGTTTGAATTGTGTTGCTCTAGTATTACAGTAAGTGTGGTAAAATTACTGCATGCGCGGTGCAGGTCCTAAAAGATACACATAACGGATTTTGTCATTTTTGTGGATGGTATACATTT